>JAVQJV010033491.1:0-18557 GCA_036024995.1 Gadopsis bispinosus
TATTTATTTTTTTGGTTTAAAATTGAGTTAATTTATTCAACACTTTTTAATCAAAGTTGTAGTACTTAAAATCTATTAAAATGTATTACGTATCACACCCTTGTCTTTTTAAGTAACCATTGGACAGACTTTTTACGGTGCATCCACTGCATGGCCTGATGCTCGCAAAGCAAATCGCACAGTGACGGGATTTTTTCTCACCCTGTCTGTACACCTTCTTCGCACACGCACAGACTCCATGAAGGCCCTGAACGCGCCTTTACTGTCTTTGCCCTAACCTTCTGGAATCATATTTCCCAGTCTATCAGACTCTAAAAATATCATCTTTATAGGCAAGCCTGTGTGTGCGTGAACTGTGTGTTTTAAAACACTAACTGTGGGTTTGTGCATGCGTCTGGTCTGATGAGAAATGGGGAAATGCCCAGATTTCAGCGTTATTAGTTTTCATCATTTACTCAGCATGGCTCATGTCTCACAAAAGCCCCCCCCCCCAAAAACTGATCATATTCTTTGGCATACGTATACTGCAGTACAAATCACATCAATGTAGTTGTTTTGTGGGGTTCGAGTGGAGAATTGATGGTCATTAATATGCAGGTAAGCTCATCGTGATAAACCCTTTTCCCATCATCATCATCTGACTTTTAACACGTGATGACCTAAAATCCGAAACTTTGTACGACAAAATGTACAAACAGCCAATCTGAATGGGTTGACAGGTGGTAAGTGGGGTTCCGCTGATAGCCCTGAAGCATTAATTATGGACGGATCCAGAAAACACTTGGGCCCTCTGAGAGAAAGAAAAACAGCTGGAAGAGGTGACCAGCTTGAACTTGTGACAATGAGGGAACCCGTGGAGAAAGCAGCACAGCAGGTGGCTGCCTGCTGCAGAATTGTTAATACTGCCTGTAAACTGGAAGCTGAAGGAGGCCGACGGGTCCCAGAACCCAAGCGTGTTTTAACAACGGAAGATAAATACTCACATTGATGCTAGTGCGCACGCTGAGCATTTTGAAATTATCCAAATCAGCGGGACGCCGAGGGAAGCATTTGAAATAATTTATGGAACACATTTGGAAAGTTTGAGGCTTGCACTGTTTGCCTGTGTTCCTGAATCTCACAGAGGTGGTGAACGCAATGGCTGTAATGGCCACCATGATGGCAGAAAGACACCAGAATCTCTCTTTAAAGCCAAGTTCTCTGGATGGAATCAGCAGCCAGACACCACCACCATCACCTTCTCTTCTTCTTTTTCCTCTGCAAAATCAACAGAGTGAAGCTCACACATGACTGTACTTCTTCCGCACAGGTCTGAATTCATTTAGCATTTTCTGTCACATTTCCTCCCTCACTCTAGCCTCTCTGATGTACTGTAGTTTTATTTGCTGATTCAAATTAATCTTAACCCCAATTACAAAGTCCCTGCTCTGATAAAATGGGCCTTGTCATCTTTCCTTATCATGATTTGTTTATCTATAGCCATAAAGCAAAAAGAACAGTAATTTCTCAAAAATTAGGAAAGTATTTCGTCCATCAGCTTCAGCGTGTGACACAGCACACCTTGTGTCCAAATCCATGTTAATGCACAACACGGGGCTGCTGTTTGCCAAAGCATACCACAGACATTTCAAAGGATGACTGCGTTTTCCCTACTTTTTGCCCAAGCACCTTAATGCATCAACTGTGTCAGCGCACAGCACTAAAGCAACTTTGTAAAAAATAAAAGACACTGTGATGGATTACCTTTCAGTATCTGTCCCTTGGCTGCAGGAAAGTAGGAGAAACGCGTTCATCAATCTTAAAACCCTGCAGCTTTGGGAAAATGTTGGCACGAGATGTCAGATGCTGCATCCAATTACGGGCCGCATCATTTGGAGGATACGGCTCGTGAAGGTGTAGAAGACGGGACGGCCTCTGTTCTAGACTTACAGGGGTTAAAAAAAACTAATCATGATGGCGCATTTGGGCTCATGTACACGTTTATTAGCAGTGATAAAACCAACGTATATACTACTGCAACAGGCGTATAGAAGACAGGCCTTTCAGAGGTATGTTTCATTTGATTTGAGTAAGGCGCCGCTCCGTTTTATGGCCTGCTCCCATTTTAATTTGCAGTTAAACGCAAACTCGGAATATCCTCCGAAACTGACCGCAAACCCTCACTGCTGCTTGTAGAGCTCATTGATGTGAACACGCAATAATAACTGCCCAGATTCACAGTCCAGCCACCAAAAATCCAGATGAGAGCTCATCTTAGTTGCCTTCAGACACTTTATGGGTTAGCCTGATCTCTGACAATCATTTGATGCTCACTGTCAGGTCACAGTGATCTGACTTGTGTAGTGCCCTTCTGATTTCCCAAATGGCTGCTGTCAAAAGGTCCATTCATAACTGCAGTGAGCCCGTTTGAATATGCAGTAGTATTTGCATGTTATAATAATAACTTTATATATATATAGTTTACAAAGTGCTTGAACAGGCATCAAGAGACAGGATACTCAGAAAGCAACAACACAGAAGGCACTGAAAGTCAAAAAGCAAAAAAAAGCAAGTTGTAAATAAATAAATAAAAGCGTTAAAATGACAATTTAAAGAAAAAAATATAAAAACGATATAAAGACGACATCACATGACAGCAAGTCTATAAAAGTGTGTTTTAAGAAGTGATTTAAAAGAGGTCACTGACTCTGCAGCCTGCTCGAGGGGTCCTGATGGCAAAAGCTCGGTCACCTTTAGATTTGAGTCTCGACTCTGGAACGACCAGAAGGCCCCACCTGAGGGTCTGAGGCTTCGAACGGGCTCATAAGGGGTCAGTGTTTCTGCTATATAGCTTGGTGTCAGTCCCGGGCGCCTTAAAAATCTGTGTTGCTCAGCGGTGTGCGTCAATGTTGTGTTCAAAACCTGTTTCTGCTGCCCCCAAGTGGCCAAAAAAATACATTTTTGTTGATGGATTCTTGATTTTAGTGCTGAAAACAGGCTGAATCCACCAACTAAATACATACTAGTTTAAAGGGGCACTACACCAATTTTCAGTTTACTTACTTTACTACTTTAAATAACCAGAATTATGTCGTCATATTTTATGTTTGACATTATGTGGGTTTGGATTTGGGACTTCAGATTTTTAACAGAAAGCCTCCATTGCAAACTGGAGATCTTGAGGTTTGAAAGAAGTGGGCATTTAGGGGGAATGAAAGATGCTATTGAGTTGCATTATGGGAAAATATAGGATCCAGTGTTTTGGGAGTTTGACCCATAATAGAGAATAAAAGTGAGTATATCTTGCCCTCTGCAAGTTAGATTGTTCTTTTTCTATCCGTCTTTTGTGAGTAACACTAAATCGCTGGAGTGCCCCTGTTGGTGCTGTAATGTCCGAACATAAAAATGTTCAGATTTTTAAAATGTTAACTCATCTAAAAATATAAGCTGGAATCAGTGAAAAAACATTGGTATCAGCATAAAAAAATTCCCCTGTGGGTGACATGTTGTCTTTCTCTTTCACCACAGGCAGCTACTCTCTGTCTGTCAGGGACGGCGATGTCCATTCTGGTGACACAGTTAAACATTATAAGATCCGTACACTGGACAACGGAGGGTTCTACATCTCCCCACGCAACACCTTCAGCACCCTGCAGGAGCTGGTCAGCCATTACAAGAGTGAGTTCACTGTGGTCACAATTCCCCGGTTTGTCACTGGATGACTTTGCCTCCTCGCGGCTGTGCGTGTTAGTAGTGTAGTTTAGTTATTGCCTGTTGTCATGATGATGTGAGGAATCTGCAGTCATCTGAAACTGTTTGTTGTCTCAAACATTTGCTAATTCAGTGGCGTCAGAAAAGGTCAGTCTGTGTTCCACCAATTTACAGTGATGCACAGCGCACTCTGCTGGCCAACTTGAAAAACTTTAAGACCAGGATCAATGCTAAAGTGATAGATTATATTGCTCTTTAAATTTGTTACTAAAGTGTTTTTATTTTTGCCGAATTTGTATTTAAATCATTTATGACATCCACACCCCAAATAAGAACAACACAGTACATATTTTCACTAAAATGAAAAACAGCCTCCGTATTCTCTGACCACTGACATAAAAACACAACAAAATCAAATCATGAAACATTTGTCCTGGTACTCCCAGAGCAGGGAGATGGCCTCTGTCAGGCTCTGACCAACCCGTGCTTGAGCCCCAAACCTGAGAAGCCGTGGGAGAAAGACGCTTGGGAAATCCCAAGATCATCACTCAAGCTGGATAAGAGGCTCGGTGCCGGCCAGTTTGGAGAAGTCTGGTTTGGTGAGATAGATCGTCTTAGAATCTAGTTGTTGATGGAGATGGGAAGCTAGCAAGTGATGTTCTAATTCAAATTACTGTTTTGCTTTAAGCTACATACAATAAGCACACCAAAGTAGCAGTGAAGACCATGAAGCCTGGCAGCATGTCGGTTGAAGCCTTCATGGCCGAGGCCAACCTGATGAAGAGTCTACAGCACGATAAACTGGTCCGACTCCATGCTGTGGTCACCAAGGAGGAGCCTATCTATATCATCACTGAGTACATGGAGAAAGGTGTGTGTGTGTGTGTGTGTGTGTGTGTGTGCGCGGGTGCAGCACATCGCTGTGTTCATTTGATTTACGTCAGTGATAGCTAATAGATTTATCCCAACAAATCTTACAGCCTATCTGTACGTCACATTATTCTAAAACCCTGTTTAACTGAAGGGGAAACTTGTGAAAATCACAAGTCAGTAATAGAAGTAGGCGGTGTGTAGAAGTCTGCCATTGGCCGACTATTTCAGTCTGAATTCTCCTCCCATTCCGCTGTCCGCATTTACACTATTTTGCACAGGCGTCGTCGCTGCATCCTGGGCTTAGCTCCACCCAAGACGATTGCGATTGGTTTAAATAAATACAAACAAGCCAGAGTGCCCCCCCCCCCCCCCCACGCCCCGGTACCATGATAATGGGTTCAGCCCGACCTTTCTATACCACAGGCACCCAACCCTAAAACAAAGCATGCAGAGGCCTGGCTCTGCAAGACTTTTGCAGATGCAGTTTTGCAAACAAGCAGATGAGTTTTAACCGTTCACTAAACGTAGTAAATAAAAGGTTCAAGTAGATAGATAAAAGTTATCAATAATTAGTTAACAGTAATAGCTATCTGAAAGGGTGGCAGTGGCTCAGGATGTAGAGCGGGTCGTCCATTAATCTGGTGGTTCGATCCCGGCTCCTCCAGTCCACTAAGTGTCCTTGGGCAAGAAGACCCTGAACCCTGCGTTGCTCCCGGTGGAGGCCAGCACCTTGCATGGCAGCTACGTCACCAACGGTGTGTGAATGAGACCAATCTGTGAAAGTGCTTTGGGAACAGTAAAAGTTGAAATATGCTATAAAAATGAAGTCCTTTCTTTGAGTAATAAATATTTGAAACGGATAATAGTTAGCTAGCTGTAATGGCCGAACAGCTGCAATGTAATGTATAGGTATTAAAACAGTGGAAATAGTTGCTAAAAGTAATAAATGGGTGGAACGTGCCACATTCTACCACTCCAAGTGATAGTAGAACAAGTGCAAACTTCAAATCGTAGCACATGAAAAACATAAACATTCTATAATTGATCCAGCATGTTGGCATGGCTACACATCCGAGACTACTTAAAATTACATTAGATTCAGGGGGACACGTTGGTCCCTAGTGACTGGTTTCGGGGGAAATTGCATCTCTCTGGAGGCAGAGAAGATGGAGTGTAACAGGTTGACCAGTCTGTCTGATATCAGGAAAGGTAACCACTGCTGTAGCATGTGTTTGTTAATGTGTTTGTGTGCCTACAGGTAGTCTATTAGACTTCTTAAAGACTGATGAGGGCAACCGTGTCCAGCTCCCCAAGCTCATTGACTTCTCTGCCCAGGTGAGATTCACTCAGTCACATTTAGCATCCTTCCTCCATTCCACACACGACAGCTTGCCAGACTGGTTGTTCGGTTGCTTAATGATTTGTGTGAAATAACCCTTTGTTTGTCTGCATTATATAATACACAGGCACTAGTTGAATAATGTCATCATGTGAATTATATTATCTACTTTGGAACATTTAAAATGAAGATTTGTGTAATTCTGCAATATAATAAACTACAGTCTTTGGACGTGGTGAAACTTATCTTTGTTCTTGCATGCCTGACTGTCTACACCAGTAACAAAAGAAGAGCTGAATTCTTTATGTGTGGTGGTTCAGACAATAACAGACTATGGTAATTGCTGCAACAACAGTGAAACCTTTATCCAGGGTGAAATAATGTTGTAAAATAGATGTGAAGCACTTCAAAGTACACCCAGCCAATATGATCCAGCTGCAAAGCCACATTGCAAGTGCTTTCAGACCTGCAGTTCTAGTCCAGCCTGCAGCACCTCTTGGAAAGTAACAGCAGCAGTTTAGCACCGCAGTTGTGGACACACCCATGTGTATGTATTATACCTGAAAAAATGCAATAGCCTTGTTAACAGAAATGTGATCTTAAAACTGGGAAAAGTAAAAGAGTTCATGCTCCTTGAGTGTGTCCTCCAATTACTGTCCTCCTAGTAACTTTGGAGAGGGTGTGAGGGGGCTCGAACCGCATTTTACTTGTTCAGAGAAAAAATTAAAAGGTGGGATGCAAAGGACACAAACTTTGAACTGTTGGTGGCCCTAGAGGAAGAATCAGGGGTTCACCAAAGTCAGTAGGATCCATCCTCTAGGGACATTTATCTCAGAGGATAAATCCTACACTGCTAGCGTGGCTAAGAAACAAATACCACAAATAATCACAACAAGAAAGCTGTTTGACGTGGTTTTTGAACTTGCTGCTGCTGTTACTTTCCTGAAGGCGGCAGATTTTAAATTCTTACCACTATTACTGCCCTCCGCTTTCTGAATATGAACACGCGTGTGAGTTTATGAGGGAGTTAGGGCGCTGCGTCATATAATACAAAGAGCAGAGAGGGAACGGTTAGATCTGCCCGTCTTGATTTCAATTTATCCTGGCCGATTTTGTCATGTTAAGTGTGAAAACAGTGAATCCTCACACATATTATAATAAATTAAAGAAACAGCAGCTTGTGCAAAATCTATATAGCATAGTATTACTGAGAGCACGGACGTGTTTGTTTTTAAGGCTGCTAGAGAGGAAGTATCCTGTTTCAGGCTGTTTTTAACAATATCATTGCCAGTGACTATGTTTTGAATATTTTACACCAACTAATTTGTCTCTAGATTGCAGAGGGCATGGCCTTTATTGAGCAGAGGAACTACATCCACAGAGACCTGAGAGCTGCCAACATCCTGGTCAACAAGGCTTTAGTGTGCAAAATTGCTGACTTTGGCCTCGCTCGTATCATTGAAGACAACGAGTACACAGCCCGGGAAGGTACGGGACAATATTCACTGTTACATGCTGTGTATCCAGGTGTCCTCTGCTGAAGGTGAGAAAAAATAAACTGTGGCGCTGATGAAATGTGAGCAATCATGGTTTCATCAATTCAGGGGAAATTACTTTGTGTCAGCGAGACGTCGGACTACAGGAGAGACAAAAATAGTAGGACGTGACTTGCTGCATGGCTTGCTGAATGAGAGGATGCATGACCAGCTAGAAACCTCTCAGCATCATTAGGAGACAGCTAATGTCTCAATAACAATGTCAACATTAGTTCAAAGTTTGACTGTTGTTCAATTTTCCCACAATAACCAGGAGCCAAGTTCCCCATCAAATGGACAGCCCCTGAGGCCATCAATTACGGCTCTTTCACCATCAAATCTGACATCTGGTCCTTTGGCATCTTGCTGACTGAGATTATCAGCTATGGACGCACGCCGTACCCAGGTAAGTGGATCGCCCATTTCACCTTTGACATAGTAGTTTCCAGAATGCTTCTGAAGGGCAAGTACCTTGCACTTACCTTCCAAAACGAGGGGGCAGTGGCAAGATAACTCCACATTTTAATGGGAACAGCAATGCAAAGACTCACTCTGTGGGTGTGGAGGTCCATCTGTACATTTCTTCTTGTGTCATTTATTAACAACTTTATCGTTTGAGCTTTTCTCACCATAGTCCTTGATGCCAGGTGCAGTCCTGACAAGTCTACAGCTATGCTAGCTGCTAGATCCTAACATTAACATGTTGACGTGCTCACAATGTCAATGTTTCGAAGGTATAATGGTTACCATGTTTAACATCTTGATTTACCACAAACCAAGTTCCGTTTTTCAATTCGGTTTTATTTATATAGCGCCACATAACAACTTTATCTCATAGCACTTGTTCATATAGAGCAGGTCTAGACCGTCTCTTTATGTAGAGAGACCTAATAATTCCCACCATGAGCAGCACTAGGAGACAGTGGACAGAACCAGAACCAGAACCAGAACCAGGCTCTGGGTGGGCCGGTCATCTGCCTCGACTGGCTGGGTTGAGAGAGAAAGAGAGAGAGAGAGAGAGAGAGATGGCACAGCAGAACAGTACAGATCCACATAGAGATGTAAAGCAATAGTAGCAATGGCACTGATGTAAAGTATTGGACAATTTAAAATCTTGACCTGATGATGGCGCTAGAGAAAAAAAGTCAGGGGATCACCCAAGGTATTACAATCCACCCTGAGTGCGACATGAATGTCTGTATCAAATTACATTGCAATCCAACCAACTGACCAGCCGAACAACATTGCCATCCATAGAGCCACGAAGCTAGCGTCCGAGCCGTATTCCAGCCCACGAGATATTTCTCATTCATTTTTAATGGTTTCTTAACCCAAATCACATGCCCTTGTTTTCAGGGATGACGAACCCAGAAGTTATCCGTGCCCTGGAGAAGAAATACCGAATGCAGCGCCTGGAGAGCTGTCCCACCGAACTCTATGAAATCATGCTGGAGTGCTGGAAGAACAAGCCTGAGGACCGTCCCACCTTTGACTACCTGCAGAGTGTGCTGGAGGATTTCTACACAGCCACAGAGAGCCAGTATCAGCAGCAGCCTTAAAGATTCTCTTACAGTCCTTTTTCCCCCATTCATTCCAGCTGTGCAGTTCAGATCACTCACACACACACACATGTGCTGTCTTTCTCATTCACACACACACACACACACACACACATAGGCTAATGTATAGTAACAAGGGACTGTACAAGAATTATTGGGATGTTGAAAACTTCTATTTCATTTGCTAGGAAGCCAGGCCCGACCTAATATTTTTTTACATTTTCATTGGGCCCTCCTCCCTTTTGGATTAAAACTTTTCAAAGTAATATAACAACAGTAGAGAGATTTAGAAAAGCAAAATATAAAAACAATATTTTCAGTAACTATTAATATTATGACAACACAATCCTACCTCATCCTTAGGTCGGGGGCACAGCACAGTTGTTGCTGTCTGATGATGTTCTGAAGGCTTGGTTATATACAGGCTAACATGACCACAAGCCATATCATCTATACTGGATATTTATCTTCACAAAACTTGCCACAAATCATCTGGACTCACACCAGCAGAACTCCTGTAAATCACTGGACATATACAGTGGTGATTAGTGCATGTTATGTGCATATATGTGTGTGTGTTAGTTACATCTGCAGCCTCTAATATGAAACTTCATGCTCAAAAGAATGCTTCACATAATTTATTTTTGCTTTTATTCTGTTGCTTTTGTTTTACTAGAGATTGCACATATGATGTGGATGACAAGGTAGATTTGCACATCATTAAGCACAGAAAACATGTGATGTTTAACACATTTGTCTATGTAGAGACAATTGCTCAACTTTGCAGATGAGGGGTGGGTTGCAAAACTGGAGCCATGCAAGAGTCCTGTGTGAAAACAGCAAGTGTGCTTGGAGGAGCCGTGCAAATTTGCGAGGGTAGACGGAAATAAAACCAATATGTTGGGGGGAGATCAGACTCCACTGTGCTGTAAATACGTTTTTAGATAAATACTGTAGTCCTCCCACTTTTCTTTCCTCACCTCTTGTATAATCGCTGTGCAGTCCCTAACATTCAAACACCTCTGGTGGTACATAACGTGTACAACGTGCTGGAGGCTGCACTGTATATGTGTGTTATTGTAAAAGCATAACTGTCTCACACACAAAATATTATGTGTAAGTACAAATATACATGGCTAAATTCACAAACGAATGATTGTAGGCCACGTTACTGCAGCTACATGGAAGACTGGGTCTTAGTATGATCCAGCACACAATCAAGGGAAGGTATAACCACAACACAGTGAAATATGTGCAGTGTTCGGGTCTGATGTTACTGTGTTGATGTCTACAGATGTCCTGTTACATGTAGAGTGGTTTCCATTGTGAAAGGAGAGCAGGTACTGTGGACTTGACCGAGTGCAAGATAAATGAGTGATTATGCTTAAGTCCTCCATTTATATTTCATAGTAATTCTCCATTATGCTGTGTCTTGTTTCAGCATCACTCCTTCATTGTGCCTTGTGGTTGTTTGTTTTTTCACTTTTAACATTTATAATATACTCCATATGCTCTGTATATATAAACTGATGTACACGAATAAATACAATTATTCAGGAATAGAATCTTTAATGTGAAGCCATATTAACTAATATTTGTTGCTTGTTGAGCCTTTTGGATTAAACTTGTGTTCTGTACTTGGGAACTAATTGAAAAAGCAGTGCAGATAGATTTTCATATCTCTTGGCTTTCTCTCCTGTATGAAAACATAATTTATTGGTGCAAATAGTACAGCTCTGTACCACATCTGTGTATCTCGAATGGAACGATCTTTCCAAAAGTAAAAGCTTTTACTATAATTTTTAAGTGAAGGACTCCTGACTTTTATTTTAATATAGGCGTTATGTTTCTATCAGCGCTGTTTGAATAATGTCTTTCTCATATCGTTGGAAATAACAATGCCTTTTGATGTGGCCAAAATCCTAAAACCTCAAGATTTTGTCATTTCATCATTTGGTATCATCCATTTAGAGCGAGCTGTGAGCAACAGAATCTGAGTGTTATTTATCATACAAGGCCCTTTTACGAACGTTGTTAGATGCTTGGTTCACTGGCCTGCACACACACACACACACACACGTGTGTATTCATATTACACTTCAAGCAATATTTAATGCCATTTTTACAGGTTGAGCTCATTTGTTTGTTTGCAAGCATGACTTTCATGTATGACTGTGGAGGCAGATCCTGATGGATCTGAAGTCAAACTCCGCTGACAGTCACGTTGACGTGAGCGGCAGACGGAGGAACGTCCTCACAGGTCAGGCACGTCAGTAGACGCTACGTCGGTGGGCGTGTCATCTGAAACGTCTCATTAGCATCACAGTACTTCCGCGACGTCACTAATGACACGTATTCAAAATGGCGGCCGCGGCTATGGTAAGTGGAGAGGCGAACTCTTTTTTCCTCAAAGTACACATCGCTCATACTGTCTCCCCAAATTAACTCCGACCGCGTGCTGTGGCAGAGGCCCACCTTAGATGATAAGCAGCATTTTGACGTTGCTTCGGTGCGGATTTACTGGAGTTCGGTTCTGTTTGAGTGTTGACGATGTTGCTAACTGCTTGCTGGAGTGAGTTAGCTAGCTAGCTATCGTTGCCTAGCTTGACTGTCAAGTGAGCTGTGGCTCCAAAAAACTGATTTCTATCATTTGCCTGGTGCGACTGACTGCGCTGACCGAGCCACATGGCCACGTACTCGACTGTCAGACTGTCACTTGCTGTATGGCCAAGAGAAATCAGCCAGCGGAACTTTGGCTAGACGCTAGCTGTTAGCAGCGTCAGTTTCAGCTTGTTGTCCGTGTTGTTAATAGTGCTGAAAGATGTCAAGATGACAGCAGCAGCAGGTCAGCCACAAAAGCCTAAAAATAACGTCAACTAATGCTGTCTGTTAATTGACTGTGCGGTTTAAGCCAGAAGCCACGCTTGCTAACTTCTCCCACTGCCGTATCACAACGCGCAATGGCCATAAAATGCTTGCGCTCCCCTTTAGATGAGTTAGTCATTGATTTGCCTTTTTGGCAGAGTCACACAATCATAATTGGGCTTTATGACATCTGAAGACTAGAAACTGACTTTGTAATGTCAAAATGAGCAAAGTAATTATGCTAAACCTTACTGATATTACTGATATTATAGCAGGTGCACCCCTACAGTCGTGACTCTTTAGGAATAGGCAGGTCTGAATGTGCTGCACACATCAGGACACGGCACTTTTCTCCCCGCCATTCATCTGTCTAAGCTCTGTCAAGTTGCATGAAAACTGTGGGAGAACAGCAGTTCTGGTGGCTCAGCAGGTAGCAGGTAGTGTGCTGCTGCTAGGCCAGTGCCTTGCACGGTAGCTCGCTGCCACTGATGGTACATTTGGATCAAAGCACTATATAAAGTCAATTTACTAGTCTATTTAAATATTTGATTTGATTCAAGTGTGCCACTCCAGCACATCTTTGTTGTCAAGCCTTTTTTCTGATTCTGCGGCTTTGTGTTTGCATCGTTGTCTGTCCAGGAAGTAAATCTTCCCCCTAGTCTCAGTTCTTGTGCTGCAGGCCGCCGGTCTTTCAGAAGGCGTGTGGGGAATTCTGTTAACCCCACACACCTTCTGGCAAACACTAGCCTGGGTGGCATGTGTTGGATTGCCAGGCATCCATATTGTACGTTGTTGCTGTGACCTCGTCTTCCACACAAAAAAGAAACACATTTTCCAGGGGGGGTGTAAGCATGTTAGAGATCAAATTTGACGCGTCTGTGTGTATATGATTACATCACAAAAGGAAATTGTCAGGTACTAGTTTGAGATTTGTTCTGCCTGAAGGCATTTCTTGAAAGAGATTTGAAACACCCTGTTAGTGCATAGCAGCTGTCCTTCTTCTCTTTCTCTTATATCTTGGAATCTCAGCATGGTCTGCACCTCTGTAACAAATGCCAGTAAGTCTTTGGCATTTTATGTGGCATGATATTAGTTTAGATTGTTTTTGTCTTGCACAATCCTTTATATTTGTCAAATCTGTTGATATACGCTTATTATTATTATTATTATGCAGTGCTTGTGTGTCTGTGTGGTAAAATATTTGGTGTCTGTGTAGGAGACGTGGTGGGCCTTACTGCTGTTGTCCTTGTTGCCTGTTGTCCGGCCCTTCTATGTTCCCGGAGTCGCTCCCCGAGACTTCCATGAGGGTGACACAGTAGATATTAAGGTAAGACTAAAATTGATTTGATCAACATTTGATGTATTAGCACAAACATATGGGTATGGTTGTTCAGTAGTTGGCACCATTGCATGACATCATCAAGGATCTGGGCTAGAACCCAGCTGGGGCCGTTCTTTGTGGGGTGTTTCTGATCTTTCCATATTCATGTGAGTGTCCACCTCCCACCCCAAACACATGGATGTTGGGAAGCTTTCACACCTGTAGGTTAGTTCATTTGGTCCAGACCAAGGAATATAAAGTAATGCATTGTTGTCTTTCCGCTCTAGTCAGTTTCATGTTCCCACTGACTTATTACAAACGAACCAAGAGCTCGATGCATGAAAGTATACGGACTTACAGGTAACTCATTCATTGGACCGTTTCATCTTGCATGATTAGTGCCACATGGACCCATGTGGGGAAGTCAAATTCTGGAGACTCACCCACATTTTCATTGAGGACCTGCTAATGGACCTATGAAAGCTGCTTTTGCTTTTTCCAAGTTACGTGTTTCCATTTAAATTTGTCAAAATTGTGACTTTTTATGATTCAAGCTCAATTTGTCATCAGAAAATAGTGTGCTAGTTCAATACACATTCAACAGTTCAATAAAAAGCAAAATAAGTTACATTAAATACTGGATTTTGATCTCCCAAAGTAAACCTTGTGCTGCGTGCACTTTGATATTGACTGTAGCAATGACAAAATGAAACAGCATGTCCGACAGCTCCCTATCTGTGTATGGAGGAGAAGGAGCCCAGAGGTCTTCTGAAGCAGCAGACGGGTACCGGGAGGCCAGGATGGATTTGGCTTCGGTGGTCACCAAAGCCAAATCCCGGGTCTGGGAGGTGTTTGGGACTTTTCGTTGGCCTCAAGGAAGTTCTGGTGAATGACCTGGGAGGGGAAAGCAGGGCTTGGCCCGGGCTATGCTCAGCGGGGGAGGAGAGCTGCTCACCCGGACTGGGGATGTTTTTGAGTGGTGAAAAGAGCGCTTTGAGGAACTCCTGAACCCGACCAACACATCCTCTGTAGAAGAGGCCAAGTTTGAAGACTCGGGGGAAGACTCACCCATATCCCTGGCAGATGTCTCTGAGGTTGTCAAAAAGCTCCTTGTGGCAAGGCACCAGGTTTGTTTGAGGTTCGCCCTGAGAATGCTGAAGCTCCTTCATCATGCAGTAGGGAGCTTTGCAGCTGAGTGTGAAGCGGTTGGGATGAAGTCCAAGGCCATGGTTCTCTACCAAAAAGCGGCGGATTCCCACCTTTTGGTTGGAAGTGAGCTACTGCCCCAGACGAAGGAGTTAAAGTATCTTGCGGTCTTGTTTACAATGGATGTTAAAATGGAGCGTGAGACGGACAGGCGAATTGGTGCAGCATCAGCAGTTATGCCGGTGTTGTACTGAACCGTTGTGGTGAAGAGGGAGCTGTTCCAACCCTCACCTATGGTCATGAGCTTTGGGTCGTCACCGAAAGAAAGCGATTGCTGCTCCTTCACATCGAAATTAGCCATTTAAGGTGGTTCGGGCATCTGATCAGGATGCCTCCTGGACGCCTCCCTTTTAGAGGATTTTTGGGCACAGCCACCTGGTAGGAGGGCCTGGGGTAGACTCATAACACGCTGTAGGGATTATGTATCTCATCCAGGAGGAGTTGGACAGGATTGGTGGGGAGAGCGATGTCTGGACAACCCAGCCTAGCTTGCTGCCACCGCACCCAGATGGGTGGAGGAGTTTTGTTTCTGTTTAGTCAACTTAGGCACTTAGATAAAAATCGCTTATAATGTTAAATTTCATGCACATTCTGGTAAATTCCATGATGGTCCATGTTTTACAATTGATTACATTGTATCATCAAATTCTGTTTGCTGCATCGATAAATCATAGGGCTCTACATCATAGAGAGTAGCACACAAACGCATCACTCCTCTGTTTAAACCCCTATTGACATGTAATGTGTTACCATGGTTACCAATATTCTTGCATCATTCTAAGTTGCTTATACACGTCACTTGACAGTTACCACGATCAGCTGGTAGATATACTCGAAGTTTTAATTTCATGCTGAAATCAAATATCTATCTCCAAATCCAGTCCACTTTACTTCCCTACCAAAAACAAACGACACCAGAGTCAGATCAGTGGAAGTCTGGTCCTGACCGGGACGACCTGAAAGGTGGGTTTCAGTCCAGACCAGAGTTTGACTGACAGCGTTCACATCAGCCTAAACAACCCAACCAAACCAAACAGTCAAATGTACCAGAGTTCAGTTGATCCAACCAATCCAGTTAGGTGGGAAAGCACCTTTTTGAAACTTGCTCATATGTGACGACACAATGTATTTGCCACAAAATGGCTGCATACTTCTAAAAATGGGAAGCCACGGGTTAAACCATGGCCTTACTGAGGACACGTAGGGCTCACTAACTAAGACTATTACAATAAAAGTTCTACTGTATGTACACACACACACGTCTATACTGTATATCAGACCAGGTTGTTGTAGGTGTAGTTTTGCATATGCCACAGTGTGAGTGACCCAGTCAGACCATTTGTTTTTCAGGCAGTGAAGCTGACCAGCTCCCGTACCCAGCTTCCTTATGAATACTACTCTCTGCCTTTCTGCAAGCCAGACTCTGTTTTCTACAAGGGAGAGAACCTGGGTAAGTGGACTGCTGCTGACGTGTGTGGAATGTAGTCTGGGAAGTTTCTCTAATTTGACCTCATCTTATTCAGGAAAGTCAATGTTATCTTACGTTTTGCTATTTTAAAAGAAATACAATTTGAAAGTGTTTTTTTTTATCATTATTGTTTGTAGGTGAGGTGTTACGTGGGGACCGTATTGTGAATACCCGTTACAATGTCGAGATGAACAAGGACAAGAAATGTGAGATAGTGTGCAACAAGAAAAAGCTCAGCATAGAGGAGAGCAAGCTGGTTGCTGAGCGAATCCAGGAGGAGTATTATGTTCACCTGTGAGCATCCCTTCACTGCTGTTACCAGGGGATCCCCCAGAATGCTAAGATTGACCTATTGCCATGAGGAATACCATGCATTACTTTATTTTAATTAAGTAATACTGTTTCTTTGGTGACTCCAGACTCTATGAGGCTAAATTGATTTTATAAAGAAATGATGGAACCAATTCATCTTTAGTACTTTGTAGCGTAATTTATTTGGAAGTAAATGTTGTTTTTCTGTTCTGGTGACCTGGTTCTCTAGCATTTTAGGTTTTTATTTTTTTGTTCAACATGCAAATCAATACTAACGCAACACCTCCCTGTCTGTGCCTTTCAGTATTGCCGATAACCTGCCAGTTGCCACCAGGTTAGAGTTTTACCCCAACAGAGAGGCTGGAATGGAGGATGAGCAGAAGAAGGATGTGGTGAGAGAGATCCAGTTTGAACATGGCTACAGACTGGGCTTTGTCGACAACAACAAGGTAGATGTTATCTCATCTATTTAGATTTGGAGAGAGCAGGTAAATGGAAATATGTCGGTTATGGATTCCTATTTTGCACTTTCTGCATCTGTTTGCATTTGCCGATAAGCTTCTTGCGACGAGAGTTGGCGTCCTACACGAACACAAAATGTTCTGCTTTTGTCACATGAAAATGTAGAACGTCCTGGACGCTGTCTTCCTCCTTGGAATGAATAGCCACATTCTTGTGCCTTCTATTTGTTGACAACAGCCTGCATTCAGAGTCGAAGAAAAAGTCAACATGGCCTGCTAAGATTTGCAGACTTGAGCGCTTGCCGTCTCGCAGTGTCTAAGAATATGTGGCCGTGTCTTACATGGCCATAGACTAACCTCAAGTTCTCAAGGACACAGGGAGGAAAAAAAAACGTTTTATGTCATTACATTGTTTTTAAATTGAAATGTGTAAAACTGTGAAAGAATGCGTGCTGAAGTACTAATTTTTGTCTTGTCCCTTATTTTTTTCTCCCCCAGTTTTATCTGCACAACCACCTGTCCTTCATCCTGTACTTCCACAGGGAGAAACTGGAGCAGGGGGAAATTCACAACTACAGGGTGGTGCGATTCGAGGTCATTCCCCAAAGTGTAAAAGTTGATGGTAGGTGTCTACACACTGTTTTTGAATAGCTTGATGTTGTGTAATGTTTCTGACCTATGCTGATTTGAATACTAATAGACGGAAGACATACCAATGTTTCCTCTAAAGTGCCTCACATGCTTGTTGTGATACTTCCTCTGTATTTATTCATTCTCAGATCTGAAGGCTGTGGAAAATGAGAAGACTTGCACCTTGCCGGACGCCAGTGGCTCTGCCCCCCAGGAGATTGACCCGGCCAAGGACAACGAGGTCCTCTTCACCTATTCTGTCCACTGGGAGGTCAGTGACTGCTGCATGGATTCTCATTGACTTGAAACATCTTGTAGCCAGGAGAAAGACAAGACTGTAACCCTGAACAAATCCCTTAAACCACCCAAATCGCTTTCTATATAAGTATGTGTTTGATTAATTTGTTTTTATCCGTGTGATCATCTCGGGGCTGGCTCTCTTTAAATCCCATATGAGCCTTTGTTCATTTAGGATCCAGTGTGCTAGAGAACTACAAAGTCAAAACAATAGAAAACGTGACTGTCAAAATACTAATGTGGTCAAATTCCAGCTGTTTCAGTTTTCTAGGATATGGGGTTAAACAAAACTAGGTAAATGTAGAGGAAGGAATGCTGAGCCTCTTGTCTCGTCTGCAGGAGAGCGAGGTGAAGTGGGCGTCTCGATGGGACACATACCTGACCATGAGCGACGTCCAGATTCACTGGTTCTCTATCGTAAACTCCGTGGTGGTCGTCTTCTTCCTGTCTGGTACGTCCCGTTTTTGACAAATGCTGCTCACCTCAACTGTCATTTTTTAAATGTCCAGATCAACACAATAATTCATTAGGCCAGAAATCGCGTGGCGTAAACGCATTTTTTATGTCTGAAATTTACACTTGTCTTGATTGTGGAAACTTTAAAAGCTTGTGAATGTGATGTAAATCTATATATTGTTGTGGTGTAATGTGAAATGTTGAGGTTTCTGTCTTTTAGTTGACCTTCTCTGCCTTTTCTCTCTCAGGTATTCTGAGTATGATCATTATCAGGACCCTGAGGAAGGACATTGCTAACTACAACAGGGAGGATGACATAGTAAGAAAACACACACCTGACAAAAAACAGTTTACCTGGATTCAGGAAGTCTTTGGGGAAATGAGATCATTCATTTTAGTCCCTCAGTGGTGAAATTGCAGTGTTACAGCAGCAAAAGTGATGGTGCAAAACAGAGCCAACAGGTAGTAATAATAATAATAATAATAATAATAATAATAAACTTTATTTATATAGCACCTTTCATACAAGAAATGCAGTTCAAAGT
>JAVQJV010033503.1:0-24788 GCA_036024995.1 Gadopsis bispinosus
TTTCATGCAGGAGTCATCTGTCAGACTGCTATTTTGTATCTGTTTGCAGGCAAAGTATGTTGTATAATTAGTGGTTTAGTGACATTTTTACACAGCACTGTAGATTATGAATCATGCAACTACAAACTATGTGTACAAGTATAATTTTGGAAAAGCTAAATGTCCTACTCTTCTAAAGACAAACCTGAAGATCATTGCACCAATTATGTGTTGTTTTCTTCATATTTAGAGGTAAAATGCTGCTGTGTAGTAGGCACAGCTTTTTATTTCTCATTGCAGCTCCCGGTAGCATCCAGCAGGTGTCTTCACAGACTAATTATTATTTCGCAGCAGTTGCAGTGCTGGTGGCAAAAATTACTTTCATTTTTCATTATATAACACATCTCGCCCAATGCCTGCTGGGATCGGCTCCAGCGCCCCCCCGCGACCCTTCGGGATAAGCGGTATGGAGAATGAAAGAATGAATGAATTATTATATATATGCAATTTCAACCATAGGTGTGTGGAGAGTTAAAATAAACAATTTACTCCAGGTGACTGAACTGATCATGATCACTATACACCATTATGAGTCATTCTCTCGACTGACAGATCTCACTATCTATAATCTATCTGTTTGCACCTTCTGTATTTTGCACTTGCAGATACCAGTTACTGTTCTTTGTAATCACATTACCCTGCTGCTGCATCTACTGACAGAGAGGATTAAATAGGTGCCACCAGAGGCCCTCAGTGATCCGCAGTGATCTGTCTCTGGAGCTGCCAGCAAGCAGCTCAGACCTGTTATTCACAATCAGCTGTGAGCGGATGCAAAAGCTATTTCTGTATTTTGTCACGCAATCCCAGCAGCAGCTGTTTGGAAAGCCACAGCCGTGATTTCCAGGCGGCAGCGTCTGAAAAAAAAAAAAAACATCGAGCAGCTGATTAATGCCTTTTGACTCCGGAGGATTATTGAGTGACAGAGAAATGAAAGGAACAAATCATGTATTGCAACATTCAATTAAGCATGACAGCTCCAACAACACAAGTTGTACTGAGGGCTGCCTGGCTCTGACCATCAATGTTTTTTCATTCATTCAGTCTTTCATTCATTCATACAGAAACACAACGTTTCCATCTATGGACCCGACATTCAAACTGACATGTGGAAGGAGAAAGCACATTAAAGCAGAGGGGTTTGGGGCTGTGCGACAGATTAGAAAAGATCAATCCTCGCTCGAAAAGACAGATTGGCATGCGGCTGCCGTGTAGCTCCACCAGTCGGAATAATGTTGTCAACATCGCCGGTCTAAATGGTTTCAGTCGCATCGAGGCCAGCGACACTGAGACCTGCACGCAGGGTTTCTGCTGCAAAGAGCTTACGCAATCTGTACAAGGAGCACACATGGCGTGATTCAAGATGAAGGATGACAGGAGGTGGGGAAAGTTAACCACAAACAACCTTGACGTTAATGCGTCTGTGCATCCGTGCTTTTTGCATGGAGTTGAACCAGCAACCCCCCAGCCGCCGCTGCACCGACACCGTCTCCTCTCGGGAGACTCCCTGCCGCCGCCCTCGCTGATTTATTACAGTTTGCTTTGTGTTGAACATTTAAATGATTCCTCCCCTGCAGGGCATGGAAATGTAAAGCCGGATTAATGGGTCATTAGAAATGTACCATTTTTCATCCTGCAAAATTAATTATGCTTCGGTCCCCCCTTCGCCTCCCTGCATGTGTCTATGGGAGACAGACCGATGGAGAGAAGGAGATTTGTACAAAAATATAGTAATAACAGAGCCATGATTCACTTACAGATACATAAACATAATGCATTATATTATATCGGAACACTGTTTTGATGAGAGTGGCTCACTTGAATGAAAAAATGGGAAAAGAGTCTTGAGTAAAGTTAATGAAATGTTCAATCTACAGACAATAGCGTCAACCTTAGACTGTCAAAGTTCTTTCACTATGCACATGTTCTCTATCATGTGTATCTCCTCTGTACTGTGTATTCTGCGCTGACCTCACGTGAACTGTACGTTCTGCATTTTAGTGCCGAAATCATCCACGTTGCACGTTTATGCAGCCGAACTGGCTTTGTTCTTCATTGCTGTCCGTTCTGTTTTTTCTTGACTTGACTCAATTTGCTCCGAGCATGACCCAAATTCACCACAGATATCACTCAAGTTTGATTAGGACATCAGTGACATCAGTCAGTAAAGAGTGAGACCGAGACATCAGACCCTCTAATATGCTCCTTTTTAAACAAACTGATCTGAACTACGGCAAATATATGTTAAGTTTAAATGTCACCTGCACCACTGTGTGCAGTATGAACTATAATTTTGTGTATTGATGATGTTCAGTGGATGTGATGATGGGCTGCTGAGATACAGTGAAGGAGTGAATGTTGGATGATGAATAGAGATGCAGAGGGTGTTTCTGTACTTTAGCACTCTGGCGCCAAAGTGGACAGATCATAAATCCGGAGGGGGCTCAGAGTCCTCTGTCAACAGTCATTTATGGTATCACACTATGCTGCCAAACGGAAAGCTTGCTGCCACTCTATAAGCACAGTGCAAATTAGAGTTGCGGCAACAAGTTAATCAATTAAGTCCATTAGTCAGTCGACAGACAGTCAGTCGATTAATTAATTCAGTATGTCAAAGGTTCTCTGGTTTCAACTTCTCAAATGTTCTCATTTTCTGCTTTTAATTTAAGCGTATTTTACGCAATTTAAACGTAAATTGAATATCTTTAGGTTCCGGACTGTTGGTCGGACAAAACAAATTGAAGACATCTATTAAATAGCATATTTACACTTTTTGTTTTTAAAGATTTTGAAGACTTAATGATTCATTGAGAAAATAATCATTTCTTCCCTAATGGAAAGGAACTTTTGCTAAGCGATTATTGCACTACATCACATCAATTATCTGAGGAGGATAACAATATTGTCATTTAGAATTAAAGCTCAATCACCAGTGTTTACATGTAGCTTTCCCCTAAATACATTTCCCTACATTAAGCTGATGTTAATTAATAAGAATTAACTAGGTTGTAAAAGTGAAGCTTGTAGCACAACATCTTTCAAATGCTCACATATCGGCAGGGGCTTCCACGTCCAGGATAAAAAAGCAATATTGAAACGCAAAAAAAAGAAGAAAAATGTTGACAATGCCATGTTCCATATTTATACTTGCATCTCGCATAGACAAAGCTCAAGTCTGTTCTTTTTTTATGGAGTAGAACAAAGAAGGCCAGAAAACACTTTCCTCTGAAGGAAGGGGAGACGAGCCCTCATGTGTGCAAGTCAACTGACTGACTGAATGCAGACTCAAGCGGGAATAATGGTGACAAAAGAGGACACCTGAACGAGCAGAGCGAACCTAAATAACACCAAGACGAGAAGCAGGATATTAAATCATACGCAAGGAAAAAAATAAATAAAAAATAAAAGCATGACGCTTCTTTCTATTGAGGTCCATCCATGGTGTAGAGACAGCAAAGATGTACGAGTCCAGGTGACGGACATCATATTGTAACACAGTAAAATACCAATATCATCAATAAATCAAAGTCAAAGACATGAGAAATCAATTATAACAAATCCTAATTATGGATGACTGGGAGGGGTTCAAGTGCGTCAAACCAGTGATACACTATAGACTGCTAACGTGCTAGTGTACAGACTTTTGCTTTCAAAAGTCAACCAACTGTCTTACGCCTGAAGGCTGCACCTGCCTGCACGGCTCCTTTAAATGGCTGAAACTTGGCTTTTAAAACAAAAGATCTGTTCTTCCATTGGCACGACTGACACACACACACACACACACACACACACACACACACACACACACACAAAAGCACTTTGCATTTCCCTCACGTTTCCCTAGTCAGTAGTCGGTTTTAGAGAGAGTGTGAGAAAAAAAAGAGACAGAGTGAAAAGGAGAGAGACTGTGTGAGTGTGTGTGTGTTGGGGGGGGGTCTAACCAACTGTGGTCTGTGGGAGATTGCATAACGTGATTAGCCTGCAGGAATCTGAGAAAGAAGTCCTATTGTTCACAACCATGTGAGGGAGAGGGAGAGCGACGGTTGTTCAAGAGCATGTGACACGAGGTCAGAGTTCAAACACACAGGAATGACAATATGGAGTTGGATGACACCGGGGCATCACGCGCACCTCCTCAAAATCAATCCGCTGTCCTTTCTTTCTCTGCCTTCTAATAATTATACGTTAATGATGGTGAACAATAACAAAAACTCCTGCAGGTTCTAGCTTTTTCTTAGCGTCAGTACTGGAGTCTTACACTCAAAATGCCCATTTCTGGCGGTATGGGAACATGATAACCAGCTGATGATAAAGTACGTTTTTCTCAAATGCTAAGCTGTGGAAGTGTGAGAGGCGGGGTGCCAGAATGAGCGCAAACATCGCTTCTTCCATGCAGAGGTAACGAAAACATCCAGAGCAGTCTTGCGATTGACAAAATGTCACGTAAAGTAAAAGAGGACCAAAGTCAAATGATCAGCGAAGCGATGCCAAGTTCCTTGGCTACAATGTGAAGGTTGCTGGTGGATATCTGTGCCACGTACGATCCAATAGAAGCTGCAAAAACTGCATCTGGTTTCACAAAGTAGGAGAACATTTAATGCGAGTTAATGCGTGTTTTCACCCAGTTAGTTGTGCCAATCCTCCCGTGGGGTGTCATTAAACTGCAGAAGAAGAGGGTGCAACAAGATGATGTAATTAAAAGAGCGCCAGTATGTTCTGTCCGTACATCATTTAATTTGTAAAGATTTTCACTGCGTTTGACAGGAAGTCCCAACGGACTCTTCCGAACCAAAGTAGAACTAAGATTGAATTAGCAGCAGAGTTTGACAGATGAACCTTATGAAGTCATCCATCATTATCATTTGTATATTGATTCCACTTTGAGCCTCATGGCAAGCCAGGATTGCTACACCACCTGTCCCATCATGCCGCAGGGATCTGTTTTGCGTGGCGGAGAAGGTCCGCTTTAGTTTCAATTCAACTAACAAAGCTACCGTTTCACGGAACTTAATGTTGGTCAAGATTCACAGCACTTTCCCTGCTCCTCGGCACTAGCTGTGTGTTTTACTGCAGCTATAAAGCCAGCCGGGGCAAGGCAGGGCTCTAATTTATGATTTCATCAATCTGCTCCGGCTCAAGCAGCCCGAAAGATGGACACGTCCCTCGCAGCAAAGCAGCATTGTCTTCACTCAGACTTACAAATCGCATTGTTGCAGAAGAGGAAACGCAGGAAAGAAGAAGAAAAGGAGGATGAAGCTGAAAGACAACGGCAGCCATGTTACCCCATGGTGGATGCTTGACACTGGTAGACACACATTTGGGGTGCACAGTGTGACTTTATCAATAATTAAGTTCTCTAGCTAGAATGAAATACACCTCGTTACTCAGCAAAAAGAGAAAAGTCTCTTTGCTGCGTTCAGACTTATGAAGCTCTCTGAAGATTTTTGTCTCATTGGTGATGTGTTTGTTTTCTACTGGTGGGTATCTTGTTTTGGAAGGAAACGCTTCCATTTAGAGCAGGACATTAGCCATCAGTAAATGGATTACATTTGGAAGGCAACTCCCCCCCCCCGGAGCAGACAGCTCTGTTGGGCAGGGCTCCCCAATGCACCACTACACACACACACACACACACACACACACACACACACACACACACACTGCAGCAACAGAGTAATCAACAGTCTGGGAGTTTTCCTGCTGATGATGGTCTTTTCTTCTTTTTTTCTAATCCACCACTCTACTCCTTGTGTTGTTCCACCTCTCCTTCGCTCCGTTGGCAGCGGTGGACGGACCTCAGCGACACGCCCACAAATACACCCACACACACACACACTTTAAACTTAATGTACTGTGAATACTGCAGCCTTTCTCTACTATCCTGTACTCGCTTTCCCTAAACTCAGAGCACAGTTACTATACACACGAGCACTTTAGTAATTTCAATATTATTATGGTTGAATTAGAATTGAACAGGATATTGGTTAGCAGGTGTATATTACCCATCCAGCTGGTCAATATACACTTTAAACTAACTTCAACTTCATGACGACTACTGGGTAAAACAACAGATGGGGAACTTTGATGGGGCATAGATTTGAAGCGTTTTCCTGCTGCCTCACTAATATGACATGATCTTGATTATGTCTCAGCACACTGCCTGTTGCCAGCAGCGTCCCTCCTTTCAATGGCCATAACAACTTGGCTAATGGATCATCACCTTACAGCTGCTGCGGTGCACTACTCCCCAGGCTGGCTCTGCATCCGTCAGCCTCACGGGAAATCTCCTCCACTGCAGGCAGACGCGGGGAAAGACACACCCATACGAGCATAATAGCCTGCAGCGAAGACGGCGAGACAGTCGGGCAGGGTCTGCAAGAGAGTGAAAGAAAAACAGTGTGGCTTTAAGCTCATGACGGGGTGACAGTGACATAGCGATTATGCACATGAATGTAAAAGAAAACGATGAGCCGCTGCAGAGATAGATGACGGATGGGGGAGAGGTTGAACAAAAAACTCCCAAATGTGCTTGTAGATGTTTGCATGAATGTGTCCACAACAAATAAAGACCACATCATGCCGCAACAGGGAACGACTTTTATGGAAATAGAGACCATCAATCCAAACTGCTGAGTGCGGCCATTTAGCAGCCCATGCCTTGATGGATGCTGTAGTTTTACCGCCTCTCCTGCGATTAATAGTTGTAGTCTTTCAGTGCTTTATTCTGCTGCTTCCTCAGCTCTTCTTTCAAAACTCAGCAGAAAGTTCACTTGGAGTGAGTTTAAGGATTAAGTTAAATTGATAAGCAATGAGGTAATGTTTTAATTCCCATTTCAGAATCATCTACTTTTGCAGTGCACCTCCCAGAGAACGCCGCGATAAAACAGTGCCGCCATGGCGACAGCAACTACCAAAACAAACAATAGGTTCGTCTGTTTTTTTCACAGTAGCCAATCTGCTAATTTTACCTAACGTGCACATAAACAATAACACTGTTCGTGTGAAATTTTAAAAGGGAGAACTTAACTTAAATGTTTTGGGAAGCAGGAGGATTGCAGGCATGCTGTTCTATTAAGCAGGGAAGGCAGTTTCTCCTCTCTTCTTTCAGTATTGCTGGTGCAGTAGTACATACAAGATTTATTGCAGATATGCAACAGAGAAATAGGGAAAGGGTATACTAAAAGACAACAGTCATCTTTCATATCATCAGGTTGAAGGGAGACACTCAGCCTGGCTTAAATGCACCAAAGAAGATTGCGGACGACGACTCCTCAATAACACCTCGCCTCCGGTGCGCTTTTGAAATCAATACATCATGAACACGTTCAGGATGTCGTCAAATAGCATATTGACAGGAATCTGATGGGAAACTGCCAGCACAAAACAGTCCGCGGATGCCATCGAATGGTAAGGGCAGGGAGTGAAAGGAAGGAAAGAGAAGAAAATTAGCTCTTACAAAGGGCACCTCCTGTTAGTACAGCGAAGGAGAAAACAAGCGTAGACAAAGTGACAGCATGACAGAGTCTTACGTTTAAACACCGGTACTAACAGGACCAGTGGGATGAGGAAGAAGACACTCATTATCCTTTATCTAATTACAAAGTACTTATCAAAGTACAGGGGGAATCCCTGCGGAGGGTTTCAGCCTTGAAGCGCTGCACTCTGCCACATACTAAGAAAACTGTCTGAAATGTGTTCATTTCAGATACTCTAACCAACTTTGTAAACTGTTCTGGGTTTGTTACAGGTGTCTGTCTGCCTCAGCGCTACTCTTAAGAGGGAAATAATTCACTTAATCACAGTGAAACGCTTTCATTCTCCTCCAAAACCTTGTGCGTGGCATGTAGGTGTGTTTTTGTGCATGTGTGTGTGTGTGAAGCAGTGTGCTGTATGGTGGTGAACATAACCAACAGTCGGTCAGCACAGTCATAAATAGTGACGAGGGATCTGATAGTTTATAAATTGCATGTCCAATTATCTATTTTGTGAGTACCTGATATGAACATTTAATTATGAAAAGCCTTGAAATCCTTGAAAATAAAAACAAGAATTGTAATCCTGGTGTACAAATTCTAATTTGCAAATTGGGAGTCAATGGTTTCCTGAACCCATCCATCAGCCTGACTACTCTCTTACTTTCTATCCACACATGGCAATGTAAAACGCTTTTGGGATTGTAGTTCAGAAAAATCAAATTGTTTACCCTGGGGTTTTGGGAACATGACTTTCACGATACTTTCTTGACAGATCGATTACTCTAAAGAAATTATCCAGAGGTTAATCAAAAGAATATCGTGGAAAGGTTTGTTCAGTGAACCTGTAAGCAAACAGGGGCTTCACATTTACACATCAAGCAGACTCAGAGCAACATTAGCATTTATTTGAGTCCACCGGATGAATGAGTCCAATCTCCTTTTAGTTGTGTTTGGTCTCAACGAACTCCTGAGAGAAATATCAGCTTTGTAGCTGCTAAATGCTCCACCATGTTCACCAGCTAGTCGCCAACGCTTCCTGTATGCTGTTTGGTGCTGGGCAGGCAGCATACAGTGGTTATTTTAAAGCAGTTTTTTTAAGCTGAAAACAGCACTGCTGAGAGCCGTGAGAGCGAACATGAACAGTAAAGATGCATGGCTGTAGCACCAAAACAACGAGCTGAAACGCACTAAAATGCTCTGTAGAGCTGAAGGGAACTGCAGAGTCAGGTGATAATTCTTTCACATTACGCCTTCATATGATCCACTGCTAACATTAAATATTGATTACGGCACCTTTAATGGTTTCCTCTGAGTTGTGGCTACCCTGGTGGAGCTAATGGCCACAGTAGAAAGCCTTAGGTGAATCATGGCATCACAAAGCTTGTGACATTTTAAGAGTGGGACCACAAATGTGTTCATTTTCTATACAAACTACAGTGTCTGTAGCAATGAACACGTGCTTTCCTACTTCACTACCTTCACTCATTCCTTCCAGGCTCTCCCGTCCTTCTGCACACTGATAATGATGATAGCCTTTGATTCACCTCTCATTCTCCCATTCAATCTCATAGTCTGTCCATAATGAAGAGAGGAAAACACTGTTTGTGTGTGTGAGAAAGAGAGAGATCCCATTAGCGACCATTAGAGTGTGTGCTGAATTTTGCACCTAATGTTTCTGCTTCCTCCTCTGTTTTTATATCCGATGAGGGAATGATGGGAGGGAATGAGGAGGAACGTGCCAGAGAGAAAGTGTGTCGACTGCAAAACGAGAAGAAGGGATTTTAATATTTAAGCAGCTATTCTTTCTCAATTTCAGGGCACTTATGGAACGAAAATCTGTTTGTCATTGCACCAGACTTGGAGTAAAAAAAGCAATCAGCCAAACGAGTTCGCTCATTTCTCACTCCTGCTCATCTCGCATTGATTCGTCTTCTTGCACATCTCTCCCCTAATACCGCTCCATCTTCCTGCCCACCCCCATCTCCCTCTCCCGTGCTCTTTCATTTCTCTTACTCCGCCACACTTGTTTTTCCCCCCCAGCACATATTGCTCATCTTGCTCTTGTTTTCACGCCCCGCTACCCCTTCGCCCTTAATTGTACCGTCTCTTCTTGTCCCCAGTGGTCCAGTTCTCCAAAGTGTCACTGACAGTCTTAATGGTACTCTCCCTCTTTTTCTTTCCTCTTTCGATCCCTCTGATCTCTCCCTTCCGTCCTATCTCTCTCCCGCTCCTGTTCACTTTATCTACCCATCTCTCCATCCGTTGTTATTTATTATTCATGAATCTGGTTCAGAGAGAAAAAAGAATGAAGATGCATCTGCAGCTTCAAGAGGACCTCTTTGCCAGCGTCTGTGTGTGTGTGTGTGTGTGTGTGTGTGTGTGTGTGTGTGTGTGTGTGTGTGTGTGTGTGTGTGTGTGTGTGTGCGCGCACTTGGCTTTGCAGACAAACTTAGAATCTATCTGTGTCTGCCCACAGTGACATTTGAAGCCAGCCTTTAAAACGCATTAGCAATGACTCACCAACACTTGCACTTTACATTTTTCTTATTGCAAATGTTCTCACTTTGCCTTTGAAGCGATTCCACATTAAAAAGTCAGATAACCCCAGAGTTAATTTAGGAGATGGTTTTATTCTCTGCCCTAACAATGTGACTGCTTTAACTGTTTTAAAAGCATAGTTCGAAGCGCTCTGCATAATCCACTGTTAACCCCTGTGATGAGATCAGCTCCTCATTAGAGCTTGGCCTTGGCGATCACATGTTTTTTTAAAGGCGACTTTATGGCAAATTATCATTGCAACCAATATTATAATGAAGACAGATTTCATTAAGGGCTTTGGGGTAGACAAACACTCCACTTTTTTTCTTAAATAATTAAGGGCAAAGTTTTGCAAGTTAGCCAGATCTTCTGCTAGTGCTGCTAGGGTTCCTCTGTCAAAAGAACAATGATCAAAGTTTAAACATTGCCTTTGAAATATGTGCGGGGCAGCTTAATTGGAGCAAAGGTTTGTGTTATGTTTAGCAATAGTTATTTATGCCCTGCGTGACCTTTGTGATAAACCTAAACTATTGCTTAAGGCTATAGTGTAAAACTGTGGTTTGTAACTGTCACAGGCAAGAGGGTTCATTTGAATATATTCAAATAGTTTTGGTCATTCAGGCTTAAGAGACCACGCCAACTTAACAACTCAATGAATGCTTTTGTTAGGGTTTGAAATAATGTATACAGTACGACAAACAATTCCCCATCATATGGAAATAAACATAGCAAGCAAAAACAATAAACATGGACACAGCACGATCAATGAACAGGTACATTTATTGCAAACTAATTGTTGGATGTAGTGGACTTGACTTCATGTTAAAACCACTGACCAATGCAAATAGGCACAAAATGGTAACAAAATGTAATCAATTCACAAATCAGCTTTCTATTGTTAGTAACCTCAGGCTACTCAGTAACAGAGGAACAGCACAAATCTGCACAAACAGGCTGGATTTTGAGCTCACGTTGTATTGCGTAGTAGTAATGCTCTTCTTTGGCACGGCAGTTTCCCCCAAATCACATCAGAAAGTCAGTGAACCATCATAGGAATGAGCTCAAACAGGTTGGCAGAGCAGCCAATAGGAAGCCCCGAGCAGCTTGGCATTGTGCAAACTCCTTAAGAGTCCTTTAAATCTACGTCCTGATATCTGACCCCCTCAGTTCACTGAATGGTCAACGCATTCAAACATGCGGCTCCAAAATGAGTTTTGATTAGTTAGGATTCTG
This sequence comes from Gadopsis bispinosus, assembly GCA_036024995.1. NCBI lineage: Eukaryota > Metazoa > Chordata > Actinopteri > Centrarchiformes > Percichthyidae > Gadopsis > Gadopsis bispinosus. The sequence continues at coordinate 11,283 of JAVQJV010033503.1, forward strand.
AAAAGGATTGCTTTGTTGTGTGACGTGTGAATTTTCGTCAGCTTGATTTGGACTCTGTATCTATTTGCTTAGCTAACTTCACTCAATTTGAGTCTACTGTTACTCAGGCCATGCTTTGAACTGTCCAGAGCATCAGACGGCCAAACTCTTAGCTCAAAATGTTGCAGTTATTGTATTTGTCTCGTGGCTTTGAGCTTGTGATAGATAAAGAACTCAGCTGCAAGGCCCATACAAGTGCTCGTCTCACACAGCCTTAAACTGGCTGCCTATTCACCATCCTTCCAGCATATAAAACGGTAAATAAATTCAAGTGCTATTAGTAAGTGGATAGAGATCCTCAACTGTACTATCATGGATAAATAAATTACTTGTGTCAAAAAATGAATGGCTGCCAGATCCAGAGCAGATTTTCTGTAGCTGACCTTGCAGTTAAACCACCACACGATGAAGGACATTTCCAGCGACACTTTTACATCATTAGCATATATGACAGTAAACTAAGCTCAAACTATGGAAGAACTGCTAGAACATACTTGAACTCAAAAGACATTTTTCACGTTTGCAAACATATGGCGTGACATTTTGGTATGGGAAAGTTTGCTCTTGAACACATTTTCCCATTTCTAATCATTACTTCCAGCACTTGTACATTTTACATTGATATGACAATCAAGACTCCCACACTCGTCTCAGGAAAAGTCTCTGTCAGAGTAGTAGTAGTCACTGAAGATTTTCTGAACCAAGATTAGACTAAAATACTGAAGACACTGTTCGCTGGTACAGCATTCAAATGCTTTTGTTCTACACACCTTTTCTTCAGTTGTTAGTCACCTCGATTACGGAGCGACCTTAATAGGGTAGTTGAGGTCACTGCTTCGAGAAACCTTACTTTCAACTCTCCCCCCAATTCCACCAGATCAGCACTACCGGTAAGTTCCATTAAGTATTTAAACAGAGCCGCCCCGTCTGCTCTCCCACGAGACGTGGACTTGCACCCGTCAGAAAGCGCAATGAAGCCTAATCAGAGCGAGGATGAAGAAAGGGTGTGAGAGCTAGAATGAAAGAGAAAATGAGAAACAGTAAAGAAAATTGTGGGGGAGAATGAGACAAAAGGTGGAGGGTTAAGAAAGACACAGCAACAGAGAGAATAAGGAAAGGCAGTGTCATGCGATGGAGAAAGAGGCAGCACTGGGAAATGATCCAAAGGTTAGGCAAGGTATAAAGTATAGATGGCTTCCGGCAACTAATTTGGCTCCCGTAAGCACCGAAGAGCCTCGTTGGGGACGTTTTCCGGGAGCGTAAATTACATCTCACTCTGGCTTTCTCTACCTCCACGTTTGCTTCATCACCCGCTGTAGGGCTCTTTTATTTCTGCCCATTGCCCATCTGCCACCCAGATATCAGACTAACAAACTGAAGCCTTTCTATGCCGAGCCATTCCACACTAACTGCCCAAACAGAGGCGCTGCTGTAAGTGCTGTGAATTAGGCTGCCTGTTTTGCAAGTGAGCAACCAGTCAGGGGGTTGTGTTTTATGAGATTGTGGGGACTGATAGCTATAATAGAGCGGTGGAACTAACCAAATGGACCCTTTCTCCTCAGTGGTCCATATCTCTCTTTCTCTCCTCTATTGCCAACTCTCCTCCGCATGCAAATGAGATAGGACAATAAAGGTGAACTTGGACTTGAACAGAAGTCTGACATTTAGTTGCCATTTAGTGCAGAGAGGGAAAAAAGATTTACCTATCTGTGGGGAATAGCTCTCTAACAATGCTTTCGCTGCCATCCGGTGGAGGGGAAATTTTGGGGGAGGGGTGGAGAGATTAGTGCGGTGTACCTCCAGGAAGAGTGGACCAACTCCATCGCTCTAGGCCGCTCTCTCAGTCCAATGTGAATTTCTGTTTCTATCTATATTATTTTTTCCCGCCTGCCGCTTTATGTAGCTATATTAGACTATTTCTCTCATTCTGTCTTCCTTCTCATCCTCCTCCTCCTCCTCCTCCTCATCCTCCTCTCCCTCTCAATCGCACACATGCACATGCACGCACAAAGCCAATATCTATACTGCAGTGTCTGTGTTGTGATGAATTATGCTGCGAGATGGCCAGTTGTTATATCAGGGAAGTGTCTGCTGTGTGCCAAAACCAACACAAAGAAGTGCAGAGAGGGACAGAATAAAGTAGAAACGGAGAGTGAGGGAGAGGTTTCACAGTCAAGTCGATACGAAGTAAGTCTAAAATGAGAATCCATGGACATCGAGCCACTGTCACCCACAGACCGTTATTAGTTATTTGTTATTATCACTTGTCATTGATTCTACTCTTTCTTCAGTAACAAAAGGAAAATTGTTGCATGTTCCCTTCTTCTCATCCTCCCTGTCATATGCCCTCTTTTCTTTCTCTTTGGTGCGTCATGGATTTTGTGGCTCATTGACCTGAGCTCCAGGATTGGCTGATGAATTAAGCGTTTAGAAAACAGATACGTTTTTACTCTTCGCTTTCAATCATTGGTTACTTTCTATAGTCTGAACTTCAGTGTTTCAATTTGTACAATTGTAGTATTTAGCCTGTCTCTCACTGACCACCCAGTTTAATAGCTTTCCTAATATCATTTCTGGTTTTGCAATAAGCTTAATTTGCCAAAGAGTTACCAAGTGCTTCACAGCGAGTAAAACAATAATGATTAAAACCTAATAAGTTGAACAATAAAAATACCAGAGACTAATTAGTGGGCTTACAGAGGAATACAGCAAGCAACTGCAAAGAGAATGAAAGGATACATTTTAGTTTAGGATAGTCCAATCAGTGCTTGGGAACACTCACCCTCAAAGCTGGAAATGAGAGAACCAAGACATCTGTTATGCTTTATCAATGTACACCCTGGAGCTGCTCCATCGAGACTGACTTTGCAAACTCTCTCTGAACTTTTTATATCAAACTGAGCTTTAGATTTAGCAGCACTATCAATTCCAGAGCAGGAAATTATGCGGGGCGCTGTCACAGCCACTATTTCGCCCATGTTTTGCAGTTTTTCCGCTGCACAACTGTCCATGGGAGAGACATCACATGCACACATTAGAGTCTGCTCCTGTTCCAGACAGTGGGAGATACAGCTGACTGTTTGCTAATGCAAAACAAACTATCTTCAGGCTAAGGAATAACTGATTGCACAGCTGAAAATGTCATACCACTCAATTAAAGCAGCCCTTGCTTCTCTTGTGCTGTTTGATGTGCTTGCCAATTACTGCCTGCAAAAAGGTAAATGTACTGTATTTTCAAAGATAAACAGGAAAAGAAATGTAAAACGTATTGGTGTTATTGATCCAAAGTGCCTGCAACTGGGCCTAGCCAATGTCATTCAACTGCAGAGCCACAGCGCAAGCACTTTCAGCCCTGGACTTGTAGTTCCAATCTAACCTGCACCCTTAACGGCAAGAAAAGTGCAAGCAATTGCAGCAACTGTCACTTTCTTGGCCGGTAAGTGGCAACATCAGTGTACCTAAAGCTACAGGTCTGAACTGCTATTATTTTATTTCTCTGTGGGTGGTGCAGGTTTGCGCTAGCTTGGCTTCAAATCTCTGAACAGCTGGCCACGTGGAAGATTTTTTCCAGCAGTTCAAATAGGTTGTTACACTGATTGGAAAAAGAACCAAGCCAATGTACCCTATATGGGGCAGGGGAAATGCCAAAAATAAGTCTACTGAGAGCTTGTGTTTATGTCGAAGCCACCAACTGATATAACCATTGATAGGACTGCAGTCGTAAAGGAGAGACCGGCTTCCTTATCACTCTCCTAGGTGAGCTACCCACTCTCCGAGGTAGGCTACTAATTCGCTGAGCCAAGTAATTCACATCCCCACCCCGACAACCCTCTATATATGTAACTGACTTCGCTCATCATTAGCATCCCCATTTAGTGCTCTGTCTTAGCCAATAACAGCACAAGCAAAAATTGCAACAAGGACGGATAAGATTGACGCAGGTTGTTGGAAGCCGACTTACAGAAATCACTGCTGTAATCACTGCGTTTCATATTGACTGAAAATGACTTTGGTGAGATGGATTGGTTTGGCCAAAACTACAAAAAACAGCCTTCCAGAAATGGCTAATACTGAAACAACGTCAGACCAAATAATGAATTTCAGTCTGATTGCCTAGCTAGGTTTGCACGGGTAGAAATGGTCTGTCAGTGACCAAACAGCTCCCACTTGTAGAGGACCTGTAGCCTGCAAAATGTGAATATGTTTGTGAGTGAGGTAAAAAACCTGCTCCCTGAGGTGCTTTTCAGCTGAAAACAAATTCAAACAAGAAAAAGCCTGCCAGTGAAATGTGTTAAAGCAAGTTATTTAATATGACACTCACTTCAGCAGCCTTATCTTGTGTGTGTGTGTGTGTGTGTGTGTGTTTCAAGCAAACAAAGCACCATGACAAAATTCTTAATGCTCTGTTTGTCTCTGAAGCATTAGAAAAAGATGAATCAATCATGACCCAGAGTAAAATCATTTTTGTTGTGTATTCCCTTGTTTTTACTTTTGCTATTTATTTACATTCATACAGTATTCATAGTGTTTATTTAAATTCACAGATAGATTGTGATTATTCTACCGATGACTCTTCTCTCTCAATGTTCTTGCCACCCCCATCCTCTCACCCTCCTCTAACTCCTTCCACTCCTCTCCTCCTCATCAACCCTGTCAATGCGTTGTTTTCATGCTTTCTCACTTCCGACCCCACCTCCATCCCACTTCTACTCTCTCCATTATCTTCATCCACCTCCAGCCCTGAAGGACGACCGTTTCCAGATGGTGCTCTTCACACCACGGCTGGTGCGCATCGAGTTGACCAACGTCAGCGTGTATGATGAGGGCGGCTACTTCTGCCAGCTCTACACGGACGCCACACACCACCAGGTGGCGACACTCTCCGTTTCGGTGCCCCCGGAGACGCCCACAGTAGAGGTGAAGCAGGAGGCCATGGAGGGTGGCGAGGTGGAGCTCACCTGTGTGTCGCCGCGCAGCAAGCCAGCCGCCACCCTGCGCTGGATTCGTAATGGCCGGGAGATACCAGGTACCTGGACATGGCTGATAGATGGATTGATGATTGGTTAGATGATTATGGGAGATAAATGAAAAAACTAATGGGATGGGATATAGGGCAGGTGAAGCGGAATGGTGGATGATACCATAGATGGAGTGCTGAATAATAGAAGGATGAATGGCTGAGTGATTGATTGGTTGACAGAGGGAATGGCAGATGGATCAGTTGATGGGAGCAGGATAAGATGGATGGATGGATGGAGAAATTAATGGAGAAAATGAAGGTTTTGGCTGCCGGGCTGCCAAAATCTCTCCTCTCCTCCCGTTTCCTTGATTTTAATCAAATGCTCTTTGTAATATTTATGGGCGACGATCCAGTTTCAAATGATCAAACACACTGAGATGTGAACAGTAATATCTTTTCTGTTTCCATCCCTTCGAGGAAGAGCCATAAGTTCATAGAAGTATATATATCTACCTGTGATTATCATTGTGTTGAGAAGACGGATATTAACAGAAAGTAGTTCAGATTTCAGTTTGAGGTTTCTGTCTAGTATGTCCACTATTCAAGTTCTTGCAGACACACATCTCCCCCTATCTATATACTATCTCTCCCTATGCTCTCTCTTTATTATTATAGATTAGAATTCAAATGTGTTTAATTTGCACATAATCTGACAAGAACGCCATTACATGAAAGCACAGATGCTACATGCAATCCAGATTTTCTCCCTCTACCTCTCTTTCACACACTCACAAGGACGCACTTTTGAATTCAGCGTCCAACTTCGCCTGCTTCTTTGCTTCTGGTGAATCTATGAGTCCTCCATCAGTTTGTTACCTTGATCTATCCTTCTTTCTAACTCAATGTCTCCCTTGGATTCTCTCAGTTAAAGGGGCACTTCACTCAATAATACATCTGAGACCTCTCTTTCCATTGCCTTCAGTCTATTTGGCAACCGAGAAACCATATTTTAGCACTCTGCCAATGAATCAGCATTAGCGTACGAAGCTACATTTTGATTTGAATCCCTGCAAAACCATGTTCAGTTGACTGAGCACGAATAAAAATAAAGCTCTTGGAGACTTAAGTTATGCACAGAATCCTTTGCTCATTTTTAATAAATACAGACAACATTGTTTAAAAGTACAAATCGCTGTCAAATTGTTTTGTTATTATTATTCATCAATTCATAGTCAGTGCATTCAAATAAGTTACGCAGAAGAAAGAAATAATGTGAGATTATCTGGTGTCAACAGTTTGCGGGGCATGCATTGAGCAATGCTTTGCCCTTTCAAACTCCATGTCATCCGTTATCTCTTTCACTTTCTATTTTTGTCTGACACTCGACGTCTCTTTCATCCAGTCTCTTCCCTTTTTCTCTGCCTGAACATGCCTGTCACCGTCATTCTGTCTCCCCCTTCACTGTCCTTCCCCTCTACTCTTTCTTTTCATCAGCTCATCTTCCTTTCCTTTCGTTTTTTTCACTGGTGACAAAACGCTCCTCACCTTGGTTCTTGGTTGTGAATGGCTTTAAGAGTCAAAGAGACCGATGGGCCACACTTTTGTCTCTCTCCTCCCATCTTGTTTACGCTTCTCTTCTCTTCTCCTGTTTTCTCTTGTCTCGATTCCTCCCCCTCCTTCCGTATCCTCCTTTCTCCTCTTCTCCTGCTTTAAGTTAAATGAACTGTGACACTAAAGGTTAGAGGCAGATCCCAACAGATATGGGAAAGCACTCTTTAATTAAGACACTATCTGCTCATCACTCCCTTATTCCTGCTCATCTGCACCCACCGCCGTCCTCTCTCACGCTTCGCTCGGGCCTTGCTTTCATTTATATACACTGCGCACAAAAAGCAAGGGAATCACACAGTGGATGTCGATGAATGAAATATTCAAGTTGAAAATCTTCATTGAGATACCGTTTGAGTATTATTCGTTGAGAACAAAATGACGTGAGAATGGTCAATGGAAACCAAACTCATCATCCCTTTGAGGGCTGGATTCAAAATCGCACCGAAAATCAAAGTGAAAAATCAAATTCACAGGCTGATCCAACTTGCTTAAATTTCATAACAACAATTCACAATGTGGCTCAGTAGTGTTAATGGCCCCCATGTGCCTGTATGCACTCCCATCAACGTCTGGGCATGCTTCTGAAGACATGGCGGATGGTGTCCTGGGAGATCTTCTCCGAGACCTGGACGAGGGCATGACTGCTATGGACAGTCTGTGGTGCTACTTTGCAGCATCAGACGCGTCAATTCAAAATGTCCCAGAGGTTCTCAATTGGATTCCGGTCTGGGGAACGTGAGGGCCAGTCAATCTAATCAATGGCTACGTCATCCAGGAACTGCCTACACACTCTGGCCCCATGAGGCCAGGCATTGTCTTGCACCATGAGTAACCCAGGGCCCACTCTACCAGTGTAAGGTCTGACAATGGCTCTGAGGATTTCATCCTGGAACCTAAGGTCAGTCAGGGTACCGGCTTATATCACGTGGTGGTTTGTGCGACCCTCCATGGATATGCCTCTCCAGACCATCACTGACCCACCACCAAACCGGTCATGCCAGATGATGTTGCAGCCAGCATAACGTTCGTCACGGCGTCTGTGAAGAGAACGAAGTGAAGCTGCCAATTCTGGCAATCGAGCTGCATGGTGCTGGGCTGTGAGCACATGTCCCAATAGAGGATGTCTGGCCCTCATGCCACCCTTATGGAGTCTGTTTTTGACAGTTTGGTAAGAAACATGCACGTAAGTAGCCCACTGGAGGTCACTTTGTAGGTCTCTGGCAGTGCTCCTCATGTTCTTCCTCGCACAATGGAGCACAGACCAGTCCTGCTGCTGGGTTGTTACCCTTCTACAGCCCTGTCCAGCTCTCCTCATGTAATGGCCCGTCTCCTGGTATCGCCTCCAAACTCTGGAGACTGTGCTGGGAGATACAGCAAACCTTCTTTTGTATGAATGTGCCATCCTGGATGGGCTGCAGATACTGACTCTTGCTACCAGGAGTGACAAGAGCAGGAAAACCAGTTAGGAAGGATCGGGAGAGAGAAATGGTCTGTGGCCACCACCTGCAAAACCATTCCCCTTTTGGGGGTTGTCTTGGTGTTGCCTCTCCTGTCCACCTGTTGTCGCCTTCATTTGCACCAAAGCAGGTGAATTTGATTGAAAATCACTTACACTTCCTAACTGGACAGGTCAATATCTCAAAAGTTTGATTGACTGGGTGTTGTACTGTGGTGATTGAGTGTTCCCTTAATTTCTTTGAGCAGTGTATATAAGTAATATGTTGTATTCTGCCTCAACAGTCACAAACTCCCAATACGTGACCATGTTGCCCTGCTGTTCATCCACCCTCCTTCTGTCTTTCCTCCTCCTCCTCCTCCTCCTCCTCCTCCTCCTCCTCCTCTCATCGCACATCTTTCTTCCACTCTGCATTTGGCTTGGCACTCTTATCGTCTTCTTTCATGTTTGGGCTTGTCTCGCCGAAGCGCTCTTCGCTCCCACCCTCCATCAATCATGCCTGTTTTGCTGACCTCTCTCTTTGAGTCCCTCTCTCCTTTGCCTTTCTTCTCTCACCCTGGTCCTTTGACGCCCCTCTCTCTCCGTGTCTGGCTCAGTTAAAATCTCAATTTGCTTATGCATATTCTCTCTTTTATCCGTCTCTCTCACCCTTCTCTCTCTCTCTCTCTCACTCACGCACACTCTCAAACTATTCAGTTGATATACCATCTGCAAACAAACAGTTCTGTCTCCTCATAACTGCCATGAAATATAGATGCAAATTGCTTTCTCTTTTCTTTCTCTCTTATTCTTCCCTCCACCACTCATCCTCCCCTGTACAGGTACCTGGTGCTGCTGTGAAGAAACTCATTCATCAGTCACTAACTTCTTCTTCCGTTCAGTTTGCTCCCTTCTTCTTTTCACCTCTGTGCCTCCTCATTCCTTCCTCCCTGTCTCTTTCCCTATCCCACCATAGGTGTGATGTCTCAGCAGGGAAAGTGGAGGAACAGGAATGTTTTGGCTGCTAACTTCTTTGTTGGCCGCCCCACCTGTCGTCTCTCCCTCCATCATCTCATGCCATCTGTCCTTCTCCAGGTGTGGTGTCCCAGCAGGACAACGGGAAGACATTCAGTGTGTCCAGCACCATCCGGATCCCGGTAGAAAGGAAAGACAACGGAGCGGCGCTAAGCTGCGAGGCATTCCACCCGGCATTGGGTGGGCAGAAGAGGATTCGACACTATCGCCTGGATGTGTATTGTAAGTCTCTCCTTCAGGGATAGTATGTGCTTGTGTGTGTGCACTTCATATCAAAGGGCTTTCTATCCATCTAGAGAACAAATTAAGTAACATAATGTTCATCTCCCAAATATTTCAGAAACACAAATTATTCCATTTGTATTGCTTTCACTTATGTTGCTACTTCACTACTATTCATTATAGTGTTTTACTTTAATGCTAGCCATAATTTTATCAGGGTAGCAGCCTCATTTTTCAAATGATGGATATCTCATTTTAGAATGAAGTTCATTTATACACAGTCCAGGATTTTAGCAGAGGGATATTCAGAGCTGCCCCGTATGAGACCTGCTCTCATTAAAACCTAATACATAGAAATCTTGTCATGCAGAGAGCTGGCAGATGCAGGCCTGCCACCAGGTTAGGGTCCTGGCCTGTGGTTTAAGGAGCTAACCAACATCCGCTGAAAAAACAAAACCTGAGTCACTAGTATGTCATTAGTATGTGCAATGATCCTAATACTGTTGTGGAATTGACGGAGCTTTGCTGGCTTATTTGCACAAGTTATTATGCCCTGAAACCTCTGCACACACGTCCATTTGAGGTAGGCAAACGCAAACTGAAAAATTACTGCAAGCGATTTAAATGTATAATTGGCTTAAGTCTAATATTCACTCAGGGCAATAAGTTCAGATAGAACCATATTTTTATTTCAAGCTGAATTCTCAATATTTTTACAAATCTGTTTCATTAATCTTGAAAATGTCAGACAGCTAAAATCTACATCCTTTTTTGGAAGAGTCTGAAATTCATCATTTAATATCTATGAAATGTAAATCCGTGTAGTTTGCTTCTAATCTGATGTGAGGAGAGACGAAACTGTCACTTGCTTACAATTTAGTATCATTACAATGTAATAATGCTATTAAATTGTTTTATTTTAGTTTGCAAATCCTTGTTTAAATTCAGAAAAGTATTATCAGAAACATATCCACCGGATTTAGATACATCAACACAATTTATATTCAATGAAAGTAGATGCTAAAAGTACATCAAATTATTTTTCTCCTCCAATGTTACTGCGAAGCTATTCTATAAGTCAACTAATATCCAGATGCTCCATTTGTTCTGTAATCATATTAGTATTCCTGACAGTTTAATATGATTGTTATCCCATAATATACCAATAATTTTGGAAAGTCAACCATTCCACAGGCATATAGAGTTAGTGATATTATTTATATACAGCAAGTACATCTGCATCAATCTTTGGGTACAATTAATATGCCACATGTACAGTATACTAATCTTTGTTGATAGGTCACAATTATTCATATTCAACAGTTTGGTTAATCTGTGTGCTGATGGTTCCTCCAGCCAGAGAACTGATGATAATGACCAACTGTCAGTGTGGATTTGGCTTCCCATCGCTCTGTTGCTGAAGTAAGTGCAGTACAGCAGCTGCTGGAGCGGTGGGCTGCTTATGATAACAGGTGTCGCAACCATAGGATTGTCGGCTGGTTGCCTTGGAAACAGATGTGAAGACCCTTCCTCCTGCCACGTATTTACTTTTCCCTTGTTCCTCCTTTTTGTTCCCTCGCTGTCTCTCTCTCACTCCTGATTTCTCCTCTGTCCTGTCTGATTGTCACTGTATTTTGATCATTTCGCTTACTTGTTGCCTCTTTCTCTCTCCACACAGTTGCACCTACAGTGAGAATTGTACCTCCTTCTGGCATTTTGCGAGAGGGTGACTCTCTCAGCCTCACCTGCTCCGTCACTGGGAACCCTCTGTAAGTCTGTTTGTGTGTATATGTGCTAAATTGTTTGTGTTGGTGTGATCTGCCTTCCTTTTTCATATGACATACTGACAGAAACCTGTAGAACACATACATACACAAACAAGTTCATCCTGCACAGCACATTTACTATTATTGGTCCTGGCAGTACAGAAACCTCGCTACACTTAACTCTAGGACAGTGAGCTTTGTTGCCCTGTTTTGCTGTTGTAAAAAAGATATTTGAAGGCGGACTAACTTAAGGAGGTAGTCATCATGCTTAAAAAAAGTTGTTTGAAAAAGAAACTGAATTCAGCTCCACTTTTGACAAGATGTGAAACCAAACGCTGCCTGTGAAGCGTTTTTGGGTTATAATAGCGGTGTGTTTTACGCATTTTCTCTCATTACATTAAGAATTCCTGACAAAATAAATATAAGAGGTTTGTCTCAACTAAATATTTGTGCATGAAAAGCTGCAATGAGTCTTGACAAATTGGCTTTAGTATACGCCAGAAAGACTGACTGACAACATCATGCTGGAGGATGACAAGTAGAACGACAACCCTTACGAAGACAAAATTTCACAAAATGCTAATACAGGACAGGACAGTAAGTATGCACATTAAAAGTCTTTTGGAAAAGAGTTTTGAACTGCTATGAGAATGACATTTAGGTCATAATATCACCAAACAGTTGGTAGCTGCAGGAAGCAGCTCAACAGACAGCTACAAGCTTACAGGGCTCTGCTTTCATTCTGGCAATCTGATTGGGGGGTAAAATCGTTGCTGGGTTGAGATGAGTTTTGTTCACACATTTACCCTTTTTGCACTTTTTCTAAGTGTAAGTTAGAATACGCTTGAATTCAGCAACCTAGAATGATTGCAAAAGTCAGAACCGAAGGTCTTTATTGCTTTGACCGCAGACTGCAGAGAGTTTAGCAGTTAAACTGATACGGATCGGGTAATGTTTCTATGGCTTTTCGCAGAGCAATTTTCAAAAACAATGAAAATATATGGAAGTAATACTACCAATAATGCAAAGAAACTGCAGCAGATCTGTTTGGATGATCTTAAAAATTAGAGTCTTAACACACACAGACACAGAAATTAGCCTGTAAGTTGTGCTACCAAACGCTTGTTTGCCTGACGCTTGATTTATGGGCTGTGGTGATGAATCAGATGGGTGATCTGTGAGTATCACACAAACAGCTTTTCTATATATACTGTTTATTCTCCAAGTAATTTCTTTCCTTCTTACACAAAAATAATCTTCTCCTTCTCAGTAGCTATTGTGGAAATGTCCTTGAATGACATTCTACCTGCTCCAGTGGAGCTTTTCACTGGCCGCAGCAGAAAACAGTGGATTTCCTGGATGGCTACCAAATGTGTGAGAGTACAGCAGGGCATTACTGAAAGGACAACATGTGTGCTTTATCAGTCCTCAATAGAGGTTCCAAAATAAAGAAAATTGGGTAAAAGCTTCTCCCTTAAGTAGCTTAGAATATCCAGCTGCAGGAGATCCTACTGCCTATCTCTTTATTAGGTTATGTTGAAACGAACACTAAGTTGACCTTTTTCTATATACAGTAATTACTAGCCCACATAATTCCAGGGTTCTTTCTTAGAAACCTCAAGTAATTAAAACCACAAGCACTTCTGATCCCCACCGATGTTAATATATTCCCTATAATTACTGCAAGGCTCTTTAGGAACTATCTTTAGAAATTAATAACAAGTTTGTATCAACTCCTTTCTAGGAAATTATTAGGAATACAGACTATCAAAATTGAGTACGACCACATGCTGTCCTTCACAAATGATGCAGGCTCCCTTAGGGCCTATCAATCCCAAATGCATTGTTCCTTGAACTATAATTGAAGTTAAACCAAGGGTGTCTAATATTACCGCCATCATCAAACTAATCATGATATTTCTGTAATCATGAGAGCATAGTGCCAGAGACGCATTGTGCTTCAAAGTTTTGTCAAAACCAGAAGAGTTGTACAGTATCTGTGTTATCGCCTGACATTTAATGTTTAACGGACGGAAAAAAAGAAAACCACCTGATCCATATTTTATTGCATGAAGGACAGAGAGAAGGAGAGCTTTAGAGGGTGGCAGAGAGGTCTACATGTAGTATCAAAGAATACCAGAAACTGAAAGTAAAGGTGGACGTAGCATGAACTTGTATGTGAGTGTGTGTGTGTGTGTGTGAGGGCAGAGCTACTAAACCCAATCAGCAGTCAACACTTTTAAGAGCCACCTTTGAAACAAAGCCTTTTGCTGGTGTGTTCACAGCCCTTTGTGCACTTTCCAGAAGGGTATTGGGTCCTAAGCTCTTAAACCCTCCCCTAGATGGTCTGGCTGCCTGTGTGCTTCAAGTCCGTTAAAGCTCCCCAGTAAAGCTTCACGCAGCCAAAGTGCATGTGCATGTGCATGTGCGCGTGTGTG
>JAVQJV010033504.1:0-10394 GCA_036024995.1 Gadopsis bispinosus
CTAGAGAACTTGTTATAACAAGATATAAAGTGTTGTTGCTGTAACTTGGTATCTGATATGATGCTGTTGCTGCAGCGCAAACTATTGATGGGTACAACGCATTTGTCAGCCCCCCCAATATCACCACCAGCCGTCACTGCAAACAGCTGTTCCACCTTCTCACACTCTTCACTGCAGGAGCACAAATCCTGCGCTGCGAATCACAGATTAAGAAACGTATACGCTCATATTGTTGCTACAGTTGCTGCAGTGAATATGGTGCAAAACACATTCGCACACCCGTATAAAAAATGTGAAGTCATGAACAAGATGTGCACATCTGCAAGTCAGTATTTGAATTCATGCAGTGACAGTTGCACACCTGTAGAATATTTTCTCAGAAATATATATTTTTCTTGGATATATTTCTATCACAAACACAAGTGAATAACTACAACTGCTTGAATCTGCTGCGACGAGTCTCAAATGACTTCTGCACCAAATATCTCAGGGAATGTGGAGCAGAAGTGTACTTGTAGAGCACCAGGGGTCACCTGAAGGTGGCAGTAATGCTACGTTAGGGGTTAGCCCTAGTCCTAACCCCGATGACTGGATAGCAAGCTAACGTGACATTGTTAGCTAGCTAACCAACGTAAGATAATATTGATCTGTTTCCTCTAAAGATTCTTTAAATGCAGCGTCTCCATTGTGACTGTATGAACCGGAACCAGAACCGGAACCAGCCGAGTTTGATTGAATCCACATTTAAAAAAGGAAAAGCGACTGAAATGACAGCAGGAACCAGAATCTTCTTCTATTCTGTAAGATTTATCAATTCAATTGATCAGTTTTTGTCATATTTTCAGTAATTTGATCAAACAAATGTGATGAGAAATACGAAAACTAGTTCTTGATGAAAACTAAAAGAGTTAAAGAAAGATCAATATAATTTATTATTTCAGCTGCAGCACATAATAAATTAGAATGATCAAACTGATCAGAAGGAAGTTGTAACAATGATCTAATACAATAAAACATATAACTGCTCATATGAAGCGGAGGCTCTTATTTTGAAAACCAACACCGGAAGTTGTATTAGGTGACAGGTTTGTTTTCAGGACAGACACGAGCTGATCGATCAGCATCTGATCAATGAATAACGGTGCCACTAATAAACAGTATTGATCAAATTAAGGCTCTTTCTGCGCGTGACGTGACAGACCGAGACTCAACGGGGTGTGACGTCACAACTATCGCCTCCTCATCGTCTATTGATGAGGAGGCGTCACTCCGATGAGTTTAGAAAGAATTATTATTATTATTATTAGGACTTGACAAGGAAAACGAACTGATCTAAATCAACAATCAACCTGTTTTATTGATTCTTTGATAATTTATTAAAATATATTTGATCACCAGTTTTTATTTTAGTTTATTTGAAATATTTATAATAATAAATAAATAACATGTATGCATTTTTTAACCAGTATTTTTATTTTTTATGTATTATTATTATTGAAATCGAATATTTTTATAGTTTGACAAAATCATTCGTATCTCAAGGTCCACTTACTTGCTTTTCAATGTTTCACACGATGCGTTTGTCTTATTAACTGATATAATATAACTTGTATTATTATTATTCTGTCTGACGTGTCTGGTCCCAGGAAACCGCTCAGAGTGAGCCCTCCTGCTCTCCCTCCCCTCTCTGGGTCTCATAGTAACGGTCACCTGCAGAAACACACCGGGACACACGGAGCCCACACCGACAGACAGACCGACCGGCTCCGGGACACCGAACCCTCCGCCTCTCCGCTGCTGATCAAAGCCGATCAATCGACACTGGGATCGATCGACTCTGCTGGATCAGAACCGGCGCGTGGCCTGCGGCGCGATCGGAGGCACCGAGCAGCGAATGATGACATCAGCGCGTGAGAGTCCCGATCCTCCGCGCGTGAGCTGATCGATAATTTATCAGGTTAATTAATCTCCTTATTGCAGCACCAATCAGAGCGTGACTTCATGATCGATTAGGCTGATCAACAGAGACCTGCTCATCAATACTTCAGCTTCATCGGTTATTGATTATCTCCTGTTTACATATTAATGAATCATCTAAAACTGATCAGCTGACCAGCCCCGTCATGATCGGCACATATTGATAACTGATCAGTAACTGATCAGTTATTTACGGTCTGAACTTTGTTATTGAAGTCTGAAATCTTCCTTTGAATATTTGACATAATTAAATAATCGTAATAATTAAAATATAAATGTTGTTCAGTACAGAGAGTCAGGACGTGGTTAGCTTAGCTTAGCATAAAGACTGGGAGCAGGGGGAAACTGCTAGCCTGGCTGTGTCTGCAGGTCAAAGAGCTCATGTTTCATCTGGGAACAAACTGCAGTGTAAAAACAATAAGTTGCCAGGCAACCCAGTGTAGATGCTTGGTGGATGAATACACTGTAAACAAATAGTTGTCATTGATTTTGATTGTAGTACAGAAAGATTGACAGCGTAGCAGAGGGGTGGGGTATTTCTGGCTTTGCTGTAGAGTGTTACTGATGTATGATGATGATACACATGGGAGCAGAAAGGCCTCATGGGAGCTGTAGTATTGTTGGCAGTTTATCGTACAGTAATTCTCAATGAGAGATTGTGTTGAGGCTCAGAAGGTGGATCTGAGGCTGGACAGGAAGTGATGTCAGGACTTTGGCTCTCTACACAACCAATGGCAGGTAGTTGGTTCAGTACCTGCTATTCACCAGTAGAGGTCAGACTTTTGGGTTTCTCTGAGATCTTATTCAGTGTCTGACAGTTTGTTTTTCCCTCCAGGTGTTCCAGTGCTCCTCATCCGGTCCAGGATGCTGCCAGCCTCCATCCAGATCACTGGGGAGATGCTGTCGGCGGCCGAGGTTCAGGACATCTGTGAGAGCCTGAAGGAGGACAGCGTCCGGCTGCTGTCCGTCCGCGGCTGCCAGCTCTCTGACCGTGACTTTGGACGCGTCTGTCGCAGCGTCGCAGAGTCGTGCTCACTCGCTCAGCTGAACCTCAACCTGGGCGTCGTCTCCAGCATCAGCCGGACACGACACCTGGCCGACGCCCTGAAGACCAACCGGTCCCTGCAGACCTTGTTGTAAGTACAGAGAGGTGCTTGTTTTTCTGCTTCTAGAAGAACAAGTGCTGACAGACCCAATAACACACTGACGAATCCTTATGGTTAAGGTGACCTGCTGACAGAAAGGTCACAATGTGATTGGTTTGTAAGGCTCTGTCCCCGCCCCCTCCAGTCTCCATGGCAGCCCGCTGTTGGACGCCGGGCTGGTGACCTTGAACTCGGCCCTGTCGACCCACCCGGCGCTGGTCTGTCTGGATCTGGGAGACTGCATGCTGGGAGACGAGGCGCTGGGTCTGATCTGTGGGATGCTGCCACCCGACGGAGCAAAGTCAGGTAACAAACACCTGACAACCCCCAGAGGACACCAGGTTTAGATCTGACTCTACTGGATCTCTGTGGTCCGCTGTAAGTGTTGACAACAACACCTTGAACCACATGGAAACCATGGAGTTATAGTGACCTCCTGGAACACCCTAGCTACCCACCCAAGACTCTACCAGTGACCCCAAACACTCACGCAACCACCCAGAACAACAGCAAAACCACCTGGCAACTCTCTGACACGTAAACATCACAGAAGCCATCTGCAACACTGGAAAACCGTGGTAACCACATGAACACCACCTAGTTACACCAGTGACCTGGTGAAACAACCTCGAAATCACCACAAACATCTAGCAACTACTAAACAGTCCTGAACACTTGGTAACACCCACACAAACACAGCAGCTACCTGGTACTGTTGTAGCTTCGGCCTCGAACACCTTGGCAACCAGCACAGTCAGAAGCACATTAAATGCTTTAAGAAACATCACATTTGGTGAAATGAGAAACTGGAAACCACATTTTCACACTAGTTCCTGTAAATCAGAAGAGCATTAATCAGCTGGTCTGATGAAAGTTATTCAGTAAAGCTCAGAGGACATTTTGTCTCCTGGTACTCGGTTATTTTAGGCTCAAATAACCTGAATTCACTGGCTCGGACGTCCACATGCCGTCGCCACACGGAAGGATTCAGGAGGATTTAACTCTTCACTTTCAGACCAACATCAGAAAGACTTTATTATGGGAGCAAATAAAGGAAATCTTAATGTAAAGATCCTTAATCTCATACACAACTGAACACCTGTGTGTGCTTGTCTGCAGGTCTGAGGGAGCTCACTCTGAGTGCCAACCCAGGAATCAGCTCCAAAGGCTGGGCTCGACTGGCCATCGCTGTGGCTCACAGCTCCCAGCTCCGAGTGCTCAACCTGGACTACAACCCGCTGGGTAACGGCTGCACGCTGAACACACAGGAACAAAATCAATCACAACTACAACTGTAAAACGTATGAAGAGTTTAAAAAATCTGATCTTTAGTTCTAAATGAGACTCCCAACTGTTTCTACAAGCACCGCTGATCAATCAGTCCATTAATCAATCAGCTGATTGACAGAAAGAGGGTTTTGTTCCTGATTGCACTCGTACTTTTACTGAAGCTACTTCAAACAGAGTATTTGTACAGTGTGGTATTAGTACTTTTACTGCAATACTTCCTTCTCTGTGAGAGAGAAACAAAATTAAAGTTTATCTTTGAGCCTGTAAAACTGTCACGTTTGGATGTTCTGCTAGCTTGTGATGCTATATTGACTTCCTGTTTTCATAGTTGGTTGCTCCTGATTGGACAGCACTACAGATGTTTCCTAGCTGAGACATTTCTTCAGTTTGTGAATCACTAGTTATATACTAGTTACTGAGAACTCAGGAAGGACTGATGGAGAGCTGCTGTTTCTGGTTGTTGATGTTCTGGTTCTGTCTCCAGGTGATCAGATCGCCGGGATGCTGGCAGTTGCCGTGGCGTCCAGCAGGACCCTGGAGGTACTGGACCTGGAAGGAACCGGACTGACCAACCAATCAGCACAGGTTGACCAATCACACGGCTCATTCTTCCTCCTCCTTCTTCTTCTGTTTCACCCTCAGTGTCCCCGTCAGTGCTGCTCAGGTAGTCGGTCAGCTGCCTGTCCAGTAGGGGGAGGCATTGATCTGAACATCCTACAGCACTGACAAACACACATCTTACTCCAGTTTATTGATAAGAACCAGCATCGTGACGGTTGTGTTCCTGATCAGCTGCGAGCACGTTCATCAGTCCAAACAACACAAGAACCGTGAATGAAGTATTCAGAAATGTGAAACCTTTAAAAGTGACAGCAGGAAGTTTAATTCAGTGAGGTGAAACGATGAAAAGACAGACGACGAGAAGCTGCAGAAACACTAGAAAGAACTCCCACATATTAAAGTAAGGCTGTAAATGAGTGATCGTACAGGTCTTTAGCATGGAGCTGGTTATTGGAACAAACTGCAGATAAAAAGTCAGAGCACAGAATGTGACTTTCATAATGAACAGTTTCTAATAAAAGCCAACGGAGTGATTTTATTCTAATCATCATCACAAAGTCTCCTCATGTGGTTCTGAAGAAGTCCGGAATCAAAGAAACTTTATTTAAACTCAGTTTTAATCTTCATCTTGTGTTTAGTCTGAACAGCAAACAGATTCTGCTGATCTACAATCACATCTGTTCACCTTCATTCTAAACGTTTTTGTCCCTGTCAGGATTCTGTAGGAATGATGCCACTGTGATCTGATTGGTCGGAGCTTTCGACTGTATTTTCCAATGAATGCATCTCGTGTTAAAAGCTGAAAGTGAACCTTGAATTCTGAATATTTTACTGCTGATATGTGAAGAGTAAATCCAAACTAATATATACTAAAATATTTTGTATTTATGGAAATAACAGGTCTGTGTGCTGATGTCACACAGGTGCGTTCCACGGGAAGTCTGAAAGACAAACGCAGTCAGTCCTCACAGAGACAGAAGGACACACACAGTGATTGGTGTGTTTCTGAGTTACCTGCAGACCTTCAGTTCTGGTTCTGGTCCTGGTTTTGCAGCAGATCTCCAGTAACCCTTCCCAATCAACTTTTTACTAGATTTAAACTACATGTGGCATTAATATAAATAAACATTGTACAGTTTAACAGATTCAGGTATTAAAGGGTGAAATGTATGAGCTTCCTTTGTGCATTAATAAAGCCTGTAGGTAAAGGGAATGACAGATTGGGTGTTTGCCTGCAGTTATCTTTGTCTCTGAGCAGAACAGACAGGACAGTAACATAATATTATATCATATTAATGTATCTGTGAAAGCCTCTCTGCTGTGATGTAGTTACAGTGAATGTGAGTCTGGCAGCACAGGAACCAGCTCAGGCTGCTTTATGGTTATGTACCAGCTGTAAAGAAGGTCTTTTCTACCACCAACTAAATTCATTTATTACTTTAAATTATTGCTTCAACAAATCATTGTACCGATCCAGCTCTTATATCCTGATGAGCACCGACACAGCCAAAACATCTGTTCTGGTATACAGACATCTCATTATACAGGTGGCGCCACAGTGTCCGACAGGTGGAAAACTGGGCTGGACTCTGTGGTGCTTTCTGAACCCGTCAGGACAGGAATGATTTCATCTCCAGACCTGTGCAGCCAGACAAGGATCAATACTCAGGGATTGTAATGTTGTAGGGTTAGGGTTAGGGTTACAACACTTATAAATGTTGTAACATTTATAAGTGTCTTTCATTTATGTTTATTTCATTCAAACAGTTCATCCTTTGCTGTGCTGCTGTAATTTTAGAAATTCAGAATAGTTTTATTTTATCTGAATCAATTGCTTTTTTTAGGCCTTGTTTAATCTGGAATATCAAAAACAGGTGAAAATGATGCAGATAAAAACGGGAATTTAATAATATGCCTTTCAAGAGTAATTGCACCCCATCTAATAATCCTGCTGCCCCCTCTGTGATGTAGCTTTGCACTACAGTACCATGTGACATCACAGCTGGGTGTGGCCACAGCAGCAACAGATGCACAGTTACTCTTTATGTTTGAGACATTTTGTATAAATAAAGTTTTGCCTGATGTTTTGAATGGAGGTGGTCTCTGTGTCCAGGTGTTTTTGGACATGGTGGAGAACTACCCGACCAGTCTGCGGGTTCTGGTCCTGGCAGAAAACGACATCAGTCCAGAGCTGCAACAGCAGATCTGTGACCTTCTGTCTGAAGGAGAGGACGATGATGACAGAGTGACCACGCCCCTCCAGTCAGGCCCCGCCTCCAGTAGCGCCCTGCTGCCAATCAGAGACAAGTACCAGCCCCCCACCTGGCTCCCCCACAGCAGTAAGGGCTGAACACCCCCCCTCCTGTCCTCACCTCCAGACTGTCCCCCGTCCAGACCCCAGTCCGTCCTTACCCTCCATACTGGTCCCCCAAAGACAAACTGGGTCCAGTTTACCATATTGGTTTTATGGGTCCAGTTTATCATGCGGGATGGTACAGCATACCATGCTGGTTCTGCTGGTGTAGTTTACCATACTGGTATTAGTGTTGTAGTTTTAGCTGAACAGAAGCTGCACTCATGTCTGCCCGGTTCTGTCCCAGCTGAGCCCAGTACAGCCCAGGTTGTTGCAGTATTAACCTGGTTCTGTGGTGTTAGGTGTCCTCAGTGACAGTAGGAGGCTTTGTGTTCTGTATAATAGAGGTCTGTGTGAATCTGGTTAAACTGGTTTCCATCTAATCCCAGTTAATAAAGAATATTGTGTATTCCCTCTCCTAATAGTAAATATTCAAATTAATATACCTGCTCTTCTTCTGTGGTTCCTCTGTGATTCCACATAGTTGTATGGTCTGAAGTTCATTTCATTAGCTCATCGGGGCAAAATAAATCTGCACGATAGCTTCGTAGCTTACTGTATTAGCTGTGTTGCTAACATCCAGTCTTATTGCAGCTGGTCTGTCAGAGTAGAAACTGCTCCACAACAGAGAGCTGGTTTACACACAGTTAGCAGACAGTACGACATCGTAGAGACTTATTGTGCTCTTAGCGAGCAAGCTAACTAGGTCGCTAACTGTCAAAGCTTTTTCCCCTCTTTGTCATTGAGCCTCTAATGCTGCCTTTTTTCAACGAAGATGTGCAAATTAATCTTTTTGTCCTGAGCTTCAGACATTTGTTTTTAGCAGCTTGGTGACATAGCGACCTCTCAGAGGGCTAGTTGGTGAACTACTGTAGCTACCCACTAGCCAGCCAGGCTACCACTAGTCAGTCAAAATAGCTTGTCTCCATTCCCGCTGGTATTTTGTTTTGTTATTGAAGAGATGAAATAAAGCTAGCGAGTACGCTTAATGTCAGTTTAAAAGCTTGTTAGATTAGCATGATGGCTAACAGGGCAGTAAGTTCACACAGTTAAAGCTATATCAGTGTCCTGCTGTCTGCTGACTGTGTGTAAACCATTTATTCTCTGACAGAGGAGCTGCAATACAACTGTTAGCAACACAGCTAATAAGCTACGATAGCTTCCTCCATGTTGGACTACACAGCGTGTTATTGGTCACTGGCACGAGTTTGTGTGTCAGACTTCACCAAAGTTGAACTTTTGAGTGAATCCATTATAATGTAATGAATTGTTTTAGAATGCTGGTGCGCCCGACCTTTACGAGGTCACTGCTACTTTTTAACAGATGAAAACAGAGGTGAAGCTTTTGGTTTTACGTGTTTTTCCAATATACTAGAAATCATGTAGTTATTTATAACGCTTTCCAAATCAGGTTTTAGATTGATTTCCTTTAAAGGTTTAGTTCAACATTTAGTAGGATCCTGACACCGCTCTCGTGTCTGTATGCTAAACGAGAAGCTACAGCCAGGAGCTGGTTAGCTTAGCATAAAAACTGGAAACAGGGGGAAACAGCTAGCCTGGCTCCCTGATGAACATGTTAGATTTCGTTTCACCTGAAATCAAACCGAAGAGTTAAAACACACATGTTGTGGTTTTATGTTGGAGGTACTTTGACCTTTCAAAGTATTCTTTTAAACTTTAATGAAATAGTTAGTACAGCAGTGAGTGTAATTATCTTTCCACTGGATGGAATGAAGTGAAATGACTGTCTGGTGGAAGGAGATCAATGTAAAAACTGATCAATAATTTGTAAAATGATCAGCAGGATGTGAAGTTACAGAAGTTACAGTGAACGGTCTTTAAACATGCAGACTTGGCAGTCTGGTGTGAAGCTCTAAACGTGTCGTTCTTTAACCCTACAGACTCCAGCCCGCAGATGGTCTTGCTGACATCAGGTCTAGGTGAGAGCTTATTGGCTGAGACTGAGATGTGACCCCTCCCACAAACCCACCCACTTCCCGTTGATCTATTTTCACTTTATTCTGTTTTTAGTTTTTTTGGTTTGAATGTTCCTGTGTGTTTCTCTGCACTGCACTTCTCTGGGTTGTCCGATCACCTGATGGCTAGCAGCCAATCACATGCTCTGCATGGTTTGATGTAGCACCTGTACAGCGAGTGGCAGCACAAAACCTGAACACAGCGAGTGACTCGCAGGTGTTTGTTCCGCAGGTGTACTGTGTGTTTCTGATGAATGTTCCTGCTGCTCTGATGTCACAATAATAAAACTGTTTACAGCTTCGTATAAACCAACGACTCTGATTCCTCATTCGCTGTCAGTCGGCAAGCTAGCCCCAGTACTCTGCTAAGCTAGTTAGTCTTTAGCATGTAGTTTAGCAGGCATTACTTGGTGTGGCTGTCTCCTCCTCCTCGGTTCCTTCTTCCTCAGTCTAGTTTCCGAAAATGGAACCATATAAATCATGGGACATATGGTTTATGAGCAGTGTGCCTTCATTGATCAGAAGTGCCGTCAAGCTCTCCATAAAGATCCATTACAATTTTAAGAAGGAAATCTCTACTTTCTCTTTTCTCTTTCTCTTTTTCTCATTTCGCTGTTGTGTGCACATTTAGAACACCACAAACATAAGACTTATACGACTAGCCTCTCATCTTTCCAATGATAGCCTCACTTTGAAGATTGGAATCAGGGTTTTTGCTGTAGAAGCACTTGTTTGTGGGGTTTAACTGGGCTCTCTGTGTATCTGGTGCATTAAAAGTGCTGGCTGATGACGGACACAGCTGCAGCTAAGCAGAGACGACCACTAGATGGCGACATTGGATTATGTTGGATTATAACGGAAGTAATGCAGTTACAATTTAAGACACAGCTGCAGCTAAGCAGAGACGGCCATGACAGCACGGTCCTCTAGATGGCAGCATTGACAGCAGAGACTGCCATGACAGCAGGGACAGAGCATGGTCCACTAGATGGCAGCATTGGATTACAAACAGGAGTAAGGCAGCTAAAATTTTAATAATTCTTGCTGGATGTGGTTGTGATTGTCTTCACGGTCCACTGGATGGCAGCATTG
>JAVQJV010033508.1:0-14837 GCA_036024995.1 Gadopsis bispinosus
TGGACAGGTTTGAACTAAAGCTGGAATAAATACGATATGACCATGATGGTATTAGTTGCATCCATTATGTTGTTCTACATGGCACAGACAGTTACAATAAATGACTAAGAATTGAAACCTCGGGGCTGCTTGTAAATTCCTAATCTACTATAATATTTATTTGATTACACAATAAATGATTAGGAAGCAGGAAAAAACAAGTTTAACAAACAAAAACAAATGGTTTCCAGTCCAGTAACACTGTGACATATGCATTATAAAGGCCTGTTGCTAGAGTGTGTACGATAACGATGAGCTGATTATTAGGCAGGGATTTTAGTTCAGTGACACTGGGACAATTTGGACTTTTCTGGAGCTCCGGCAATCCAACCTGAAGGGCAGGCGAGAGTCTCTGCTTCACTCTCTCCGTCTCAGGAGTTTGGCAGGTTTATAACTATGACCTAAGAGCATGGCTGAGAAAGGCTCAAGGTGCTGAACTTAAACTTGGCGACAGCTGCAGAAACTGGAGACCAGAGAGTTTAAATATAGACCCTTAAAATCCCAACTGGTGCCTTTGCCCTGCCTCAACACTTTCTTACACATGTACATTCACACCTTGTACGCAGTAATTCTGTACGCTCATTTACACATATAGGTCCACATTTACCTGTACGGTCGAACATTTCGTTAAAAATCCCTTAACGTGCTCTTATGTGGGTTAACTATTCTCTCAGTAAATGGAGCCAAACTGGAGGCCTGAAATAAGCCAAAATGTAAATCATAAATAAAAGCATAATCTAAGGCCTCTGTCCTTTGTGTGATGCAGTTTTTATTTATTTGTTTAATAAAAGCAAAAATGAAAGGTTTTGTTTTGTTTATGAGGCTTTGCATTGCACATAGTTTCTATCTGCTCATGCAGGAGATGTCTATACAAACTTAAGAGTCCTCGCTACTGTGGATCTTGGGCGCCATCTAGTGGCCAAAGAGCAGAACTTCAAGTTCAGACACCACACAGTGATATGAGTGATATGTTGTGTTTACCTTGAAATAACATAAAATAAAACCTTGTCTTTTGATATTTATATAGTTATTGTTTCTTGGTAAAAAGAATATTTGGCACAGTGCTTCTCTAAGCACTTGAAAGCAACGAGAAAATCTCCGATACACTGTCTCACTTACTGCTGATATATTTATTTGATTACGTTTCGGTCTGTCAAACCTTCATTAGTAAATATGAATTACCTGATGAAGGTTGGCTAGAGTTGTGGCTATAAAAATAAGACGAAAATGTTCACTTTATTAAGATGATGTAGTAATCCCACATCGAATTACGGAGTCTCATATGGAGCCACAGTGTTTTAGGTCAGGAGAAACAAAGTTGAATATTGATGAATGAACCACAGAAAACAAGTACATTTTTTAAATGATCCTGATCAAATCTATCAAGGCTTCTTTAGAAAGCCTCTTTCCTTAGTCACTGTCTCCATCTAGAGGCCGAATACTGTACCACACCCACCGACTTAAACATTCACAATTAATCTTCATACCACTTGTGAATCACAAAGTATTCAATGTTTTGGCTACTCAGTCATTATTTTTTGTGAGACTTTCAACATCAGCTCATAAAATATGACGCATTACTAGTTGAATCTTACTAATAATATAATCATCCCAACCAGGCAAAGTGGGAAACTGCTTCGGAGGCCCAAAACCCTCAGAGGCCTAAAAGAACCCAGGTTCCCTGTGTGGTTTATTTGATTATTTGCACAAATGTTTGACAATATGCACCAATAAGGGAGCCTGAACTAGGAAAGGCATCATCAAAGGGTCTCCACAGCTCCTTTTCCTCTGGGGCCCCCTAGTGGGGTAATCTGGCCCTGCATCTGGATCAACTACTGTATGTGAAAGGTAAAATATTGTGTACTAATATTTTAACACGGAAAGAAGTCATTCTTAAATCACAACAATAATACCAAATAGATTTTAGTTCTTTGCAGCACTTTTCAGATCCTCCAACACCTGTCACATAACAAGCACAGAGAAAAAGAAACACCAAACTATCAATAACCAAATTGACAACCTTCTGGCTACACATGCATAATTCTACTGCTACTAACTAAATCACGCGGTCCGTTTTTCTTCAATGCAGTATTTTTAAATTGGCGTATTGACACTTTTAATAATCTTAAAGAGTTCCCCCTTTTCTCGCTCTAAGAGTCTGCAGCCTCTGCGAGATCAACAGTCTTTGGCTTTGCTGCAGGCCCTCTGACCTCCACCAGGCAGCTTCATCCGTCCATCCATCTACGCCGTCGATAATAGGGCCTCCCACAATGCACCGCGACTGGCTTCTGATCACATTTTCAGACTCGTATTTGTTGTGAGCGGCTGTCAAAACAACAGGCGCAGGATCCGGGCCGACAGCGGCCCCCCTTTGTGCGGCAGAGCAGCCTGCCGATAGAAACACGGGCGGACTCGTTCGCATCCGCCTCACATTGTCCTCACAACGTCCTCATTGTGTCCGCTGACAGACGGCGGGTTTGAAAGCGATGCAGGCGGGCCAAGGCTGGAGCGACGCATCGATCGACAGACTGAGCCGCCCGCAGAAATATACTGTTTAAATACGCGACTTAAAGCAGAAGTAAACGGCCAGCAATCACACGCAGCTCTCCTGAAGTTGGAACCCGCAATGCGCGGCAGCTGAATGTGATCAATAAGTAGCCTGGACCTGCATGGAATTTCCTCAGACGCGGGGCAATTATGAAGATAGGATTTGAGACTTTCTTTTAAAAAAAATCGACTTAATCTATATTTTTTTATTTGCAGTTAATACACTCCTGTGCAGACACTGAAGATCAGTCCAAGGCGAGACAGGAAAGCACCGTGCTGCTGCTCTTGGTAGTAAAGATGCAAATACAACATCATCTCTCAGAAAACACCAAGTATCTATAAAGAAACTAACTGTTTCACGTAGGGTTACTGCATCAACAATACAGAGGTTAAGTCTACACTGCATTTCTATTCTTGTTATTCTACCATTATGATAGGACGTACAATAACCAAATGTATCATGTTTTATCATATGGTATAAATTGAATATGAATATATTACATTAGTTATGAGATGAACGACCCAGCGTGGTGAAGGTGTCTCTGTCCGCGGTGCTGAAACTCTCCTGCAGCGTTTCACTGTTCACGTTCAGCATTTCCTGACTTGTACCGGACACGGCTGACTGGATTTACATTTTAACTGGAGGGCTGAGTCAAACGCTTTAAATGTGATTACTTTAAAAGGTTAAAATCATAACTAATTGTAGGTTAGAATAAAATTAAAAGGGACAGAACTGTGAAGAAACAGCATTTAGACCATCGTGTAGAGAAATGCACAGAAAGTATAACAGAACTAAATAAAGGATAAACAAATGTGGAAACTGGCACTTTATGGTCGAAAAACTAATTTAGGTAGGTGGGGGTAGCTGCACTAATTTCCTGAGTATTTCTAAAACCCTTTGCTCATTTTTTTGTCTTTTACAAATGATGTCCCACAGCAGCGAAACAATGAGGAAAGTTTTAAGATGTTTTGTTTTGGACACCTGAATTTACCACAGTGGGAAGAAAAATCTATCGTCCAACAGGGTAAACGGGCCAGAGAACTGCCTGCTTGTACGGAGATTAACCACCAGGGGGCGTCACTAGCGCGTGTCCATTTGTCAGTTCATCATGGTGCTTCAGAAGATGAAGCAGTAAACATCACACATCAGACTGTTTCTTACTCTCTGCAAAGAAAATCTCTCTGATGGAAAAACACCAGCCAGGTTACAACAACATGTGACGAAACACACACAGACAGAGAGAGAAGCCTGGAAACAGCTTGGTTGGGAAACACTGGCGGCTTTCAAATGAAGATTTTTATATATATTCATGGCCTTTGCACAGTGAGTTGACAGAAAAACACCCACTGCTGATTTCTTTGGTCCTCGGGAGGAACCATATCTAATGGCACCATTTTCAAAAAGTTCTGGTTTAACGTTGCAAATAGCAGGCCATTAAAAATAAGAATGGTAAATGGACTCTTACTTGTTCAGCGCTTTTCAACCCTTGAAGCGGTTCCCAAAGCGCTGTAACAGTAATCTAAGGCTTCAACAGGAGCCTGACTCAGTCACACACCGATGGGGACCAGATTCCTCCGCTGAGCTCGACCACTTGTGACGCCATTACAATATTGTTATCGTGCAAACTGTTCCCATTAATCGCTTTCGTGCACAACAGAAAACGTCTTAAAGTCCAGACAGCGAACTTAACAGGGCTGCCGGATGATTTTGGGACAATTGTGAGGACACTATAAGAAGGACAAGCAGGGAAAGTTCGGGGACAGCAGCGAGAAGGACCCAGCGGTGGAACAAGTGTTCAGATCTTTTACTAGGACTACTTTAGTACAAGCAGCAAATACTCTGTTGATATACTTTGTTGTTACAAGTTATAAAGTACAAAAGTATGAGCATCGAAATAAACGTAAAGCACCAACCGTATTCAGTTCGTAGAACGGCCCCTTTCGGAATTCTGTATTATAATATTTAATTATAGTTTTTCCGCATTGCTGGTAACGTTAGAGCTCATTTTAACTGCTTTATATAGAAGCTTAGGCTTTAAAAACACAGGATGTATTAGTTGTAAAGTGTTTTAAACTAATAATCAGAATCTGCACAGCAGCTAGTGGCTACAGCTGTCAGATACACATGTACTGAAGTGGAAGAACATACAATGAAAACATTCACGTGCAGTACTTGAGTAAATGTACTCAGTTACATTCCACCTCTGGAGGGATCCGCAGAGCATCACAGAGTGTAAAAACAAGCACTCTGCTCTCAGATTAATGCTATTGTTCGAATAAACTGCTGAATCCCGGATTAAACTGAGCGTTGTGATACCGGACAGCCAGGACTGCAGGTTGGGGCTCCGCAGTCACATTACAACACTGAGAGCAGTTGTCTTTAATCCGTTTATCGCCTCTACAGGATGTTGTGTCCGACGCTCGGTTTTAAAACGATTGTTATTGTTATTCTGCAAATGACACACTTGTGCGAGTGACCCCATTACTGTGCCATATTTGATTTTGGACTTCCTGACAGTCAGGGAGCAGGTCACGGTATCAGGTTCTGCAGGTCGTATTAGCTCGACTCCAGTTTCTCTCAAATGTTAAAGCTGGAGGAAAAACCCGAAGTTACTCTGAAAAATGAAATTTAAAAAATTAACATTAGTGGGTTCGTTTTCGGCACCTAAAGACGCAAATGTGCCGAGAGGAGACAGTTTCTACAGCATCTGTGATCCTCCGCCTGTTTCCTCCAGGATACTGTAGAGAACAGATTATATATACTGCGGTTACATTTTTCAATCATTTCTGGTTAGAGAGTCTGCTGTTAACCTCTCGCTTTAGACAGACAGGCACTTTGTAGAGCTGCTAAGAGAATATAAACACTGAAATCATGTACCAGCTCGGTCCTCTATTTACTTTGCATGGATTTTTTTGTTATTTCATCTCATTTGTTTTTAATAATTGTTATATGATTTAATTAAGCTGCTCCAAAGTATTTTCACCATGCAATAAAAACATTATTATTATTAATATTTATACTTTATTAATAATAATAATAATGTGTTTTAGTGCATGGGGAACATGCATTTTAACCTTCTGGTAGAAATGATGTGATCAAATAAAGTATTTGAACAGCTTTGAGGATCCAATCCAGCCACATGCAGGGAGCTCTGCAGACAGACACCCAGGCTGTCATGTCCGTGCAGACGTTTATGCTGACAAACTACACTGTGCCGAGTGTCCGCACACTGACCGACGCTGACAGACTCGGTAACAATGACGACATACAGTCGAGGCTGCAGCTTTCCCGTCAACACACATCACAGACAAAGCTGAAGGAGCCTCTACTCGCACACGTTATGCGAAATTATCCGACATCCCCTTAGTCAAAAACACTCGTGGAGCTGAAACAGCTGGTGAACTTCCGGCCACCACGGATGAAATGCTTCCTCTACAATGCCGAGATCAGGTCAGAAGAAAAAAATTAAATAAAAAAAAAAACCAACCATGTTGACTGAAGCATATGTGCAGCGCCTATAAGAGGACAAGTTAGAAAACAATCTGCTGGTAATTCAGTCTTTTTAACAGGCCAAGCCACGAGCTCACTCTGGAGACGCGCACACGCGCACACACACGCAGGAGAAGTTGTGAGTTCCAGACCTCAGACCCTGACAGGAGCCTTTTCTTTGCAGGGGGACTCGCGGTCGCTTCCCTTTACAAAACAGCGGCGGGGCCCCTTTGTCCGGGCGGGGCCCCCAGCCCCATCATTAGCACTGATTACCGCTGACCAGTTTGACAACCTTATTGACTGCGAGAAAGACTTCTTCATCTAGTCCCCCGGTCGTCCTTACTTTCAATAGAAACGGAAATATTCAGCCATTTTGTCCCCGTGGTTTGAAAGAGCAGCAAAAAAAAAAAGAAAAAAAAAAAGAAGAAATCTCTCCCCCAGCCCCATTTATTTCCCTTCACTTGCCCCCCCCCCCCCTTCTCTCCATACAGACTTAGCTTCTGTGTTGTTCAAGCTGAAAGGCTTTTGTCTGTTTCATAAGTTACTGTAGACTAATTAATTGCAAATTGGACGAAACCAGGTGTCTGACCCATCAGCTGGAAAAGTTCCATTTTAACTTCTGGTTCCTGCTTTGCTCACTTTGCTCTTACGCCGTTTCTCATCATATTAACATTTTACTGGAGGCAATTTGCTCGGATTTAAAGTCCACTTATAGTCCAGCAGAAATGTTTGGCAAGACCCTGTATATTTTTTACCGAAATGGCTTTCAGCCTGGGAGGAAATATTATAATCACAGATTTAAATTTGGAAGGATGCTGCAGAAATAGTACAGCAAAAAAACAAAAAACAAATAAAAAAACATTAATTAAAAAATTGCCTAGCATAGAGAATATCAATGAAGTATTGATTGATACTATGATGAAAATACTATACGAATAGTGGTGATCGTGTTAACATTTAATTGAAGGACTGACACTGCTAGATTTAAATCGAGCACATAAATCGACTATTTTGTCCAGATATAATTTGTACTTTTAAGATTAAACTACGTGTGGATTAACGCCACACAAATTACGATTCAGCCATAATAAGTCTGTCAGAAATTGGGTTGTAGCCCTTTGCATGCTCATTTAAAAAGGAACACATGTGCACCATGCACGGCCTGTTTATTAAACTAAAGGCTGTGTAGCTCCGTCTTGGGAAAATGGGACACTTGCAAAATTTAAGACGCCTCTTTCTACATCGTCTGTCCTCCTCCACGGGCAGAATAAAGCCTATTTATTTCCACAATCGTCGGTGTTTTGATCTCTGGGATCTCGCTCGCAGATCATCCGGGTTAGTGAGTCGGCCTCTCCGTGACCTCTCGCTGTCAGCCTGCATCACAGGACGCGAAGCGTGTTGGCCAATTAGGCCTCGCTGCAACAAACGTGTCAGGCAGCGCAGGACGTCGTGTTGCTGAAGAGTTGCCTCTTCGCGAATACGGCGATGCTAATATTTACACAAGAAACTGTTACGTGTTCACCTCTTCCGTCTTTTGCTCCACACCGCAATTTAAAAATGAAATAAATAAATAAATAAATAAAAAAGACTAAGCTTTATAGTCTCTTGATCAACAGTTATTTTATTAAGTTATCTTTACGTTTTCTTTTACTGAAACACATTTTCACTAAAGCGCGCATGCTCAACAGGTTCACCTGTGCACAA
Organism: Gadopsis bispinosus; assembly: GCA_036024995.1. Classification (NCBI taxonomy): domain Eukaryota; kingdom Metazoa; phylum Chordata; class Actinopteri; order Centrarchiformes; family Percichthyidae; genus Gadopsis; species Gadopsis bispinosus. Next base: position 7,781 of record JAVQJV010033508.1, read on the forward strand.
GGTAAGTATTAAAAACATCAAGCAAATGAATATGAAATTCGAAGAGACAGAGCAGATCGTTTTAAATAGGCAAATAAACATTATTTATAAAACTTTGAAAGTAAAGTAAAAATATCACAGTTCTTTTTCAACATGAAATACCCACAGAGAACAGCAGGTTAGGCGCTCGGATGCCTTCATCCATTTTTGTTTTTTTATGTTTCTTCTTTTTTTTTCATCTCTGGGCGTTGGTTTATTAGTCCGTCAAATATGTTTCGTCCGTATTAAGTTCAGTTATCCACACTTGGGTAGAACGCAAAAAAAAAAAAAAAAAAAAAAATTTAAGTCTAACTAGAAGGATAAGGACGGGCAGTCTGCCGCAGATCCCGGATCCCCTCATGTTTTGGCACCCGTCAAATATCACTTTGTTTGTGTGTGATTTTTTAACTCAACGCAGGCACTATGACTCGTTTTATTAGATTGTCTTTTAGTCGTTTCCACCTTTAAATCGTCAACACGCTCGATCTGCCCGTCAGATGTCACATTCACTGTCGCTGGAGGTGATGGAGATGGCCGATGCGGCTGCTTTACTGGACAGACTGGCCTCCGGACTGGACGAGTTCCCCAGGCGGTCCACGGTGCCGTCCTCGTCCGCCAGGGAGCGAACCGAGCCGCCGGACAGGACCTGCTGCTGGAGCCTGGGCAGGAGACACGGAGAGACAACATGACATAAACATGTCTGCTGTGCAGGGCGTTTATTCTTTCCAGTATAATCAAAATTACACGTGTGTCTGTGACACTGACACACACATTTTTTTCTAAAAACAATTTGAAAAGAAAGGATGAGAATATTATCTAGTTGCAAAACACATTATATCCAAGGATGTTCTTGAACTGAGGGTTATATTTTGTATTTTTTGACAGCGTCTAAAAAAAAAAACCTCAACAAATAGGAGTGAAATCTTAACCCATTAGCTTTATTTATTTTCACTTTTATAAAAACCATACAATAGGAAATTAAATTACTTAAAACTGGCTTTATTTTTTGTGGTGTGCCTGGCTGAGAATAACTTCTAAAAATAAATAGCAGTTATTGCAGAGTTCACTGTACAAGTACCACCAGTTGGGATTTTTTTCACAATGATCTTTACACGATTATTCTACTCACTGTAAGTATTTATTGGGAAATTATGGGCTGTTTTATCTGTATTAAACATGAACTGTGACCTCGACCCACACAATAATATAGGACTTTCAACTACTACAACTGTAAATGGGAGTTACACCATATTATCTATTAAACTCAATTCAAGATAATTATAAAGGCCCTAACCATCAAATAAGCATAAACCAACATGTAAATGTAGCTTACTCCTCATAGTAATCTAAATGTTGGTAATCTTATTCAAAGTAAAATCATTTATCCAGAGTTTTGTTCTCCCAATAAGGAGGGCCTTAAGCTACAGGGAATGATTGTATTTATTTATTTATTGTCACCACTACTGGCTGGCCATTTCCTGCATTTCAACCCCTTTAAAATATGTCATTATATAGACACTGCAGCAGCACTGATTACAAACGAAAAATCCCCCTGATTCTAGGATTAAAGGATGATTCTGAATCTAATATCCAGATAAATTCAGAGTCAGAACTGAAAGTCTCCATCCAGTGTGGGTTACGGCCTGTTTTGCTATAATAAACGGAATGACTATTAAATCACATGATACATACATTTATTTATTTTCTACTATGTTTATTTTCTACTATTTCTGTTGCAGCTATGATCAGAAACCCCCCCAGAAGTGCATGTCGCTCACCTGTTCTTCGCAGCCGCTGCTCTGTCTCTTTGTCTGCGGTTTTTGAACCAGTTTCCTACTTGTGTGGGTGTAAGTCCTGTAGCCTGTGCAAGCTCCCTCTTTTTACTGGGGTTCGGGTAGGGATCCTGCAAATACCATTCTCGTAACAAGTGCCGGGTTCTCTCCTTGAAGCAGTGGGTTTTCTGCTCGCCATCCCATATGGTTCTGGGTAGGGGGAACTTCTTCCGCACCCTGTATTTGTCCACCGGCCCCAGCGGGCGTCCCCGCAGCTTCTCAGCCTCCTGGTAGTGCGCTTCGAGCCACAGCGCCTGCAGCTTCGTGTGCGACTCTTTGGTGAACTTGTGGTTCTCCAGGATGTGGTAAAGTTCACGGAAATTGCCGGTGTGGAAGGCGACGACGGCCCGGGCCCTCAGCACAGACTCGTTTTTGTTGAGGACCTCGCAGGCCGCTGGCGCGACGGGCAGCGACCAGAGGAAGCGGCCCAGGCGCTCGATGTCCCCGCTCTCCTCCAGAGTCTCGCAGACCCCGGCGACTTGCTGGGGGCTGAAATTCAAGATGGGCAGCTGAAACATGGAGGCTTCTCCTGTGTTTCCCTGACCCCCCTCCTTTCTCCCCTCCGCGTCGAGTCCTCCGCTGCTTGTTTCCGTGCGCCGAGGCAGCCCAAAACACCCAAAAAAACAAGGCAATCCCAAAGTTACCGAACCAATCGTCTGAACAGCCGCGAAAAACGCAAACACCAAACGCCGCGGAGGAGGAACGATGCTGCGTGTGGGGGCCGGCTACCGCATCCTCGGGCTGGGCGGCGGGCTGAAGGGGAGCGGAGGCTGAAGCCGGAGCCACGAAGGATTTTTCAAGGTAGGCTAAGCTTGAAAGAACGGAAGAATTAGCCGAGATGTATTTTTTAAGGGGGGAGAAAAAGACAGTCAAGCCCCCTCCGATGATTTCCTATTGGACTTGGCAGATTGGCTGCTCGGTTGCCATGGATGCACGTCAATCACTGTCAAGTTCGGCCAATCGGGCGGAAAGGAGCTCTCAGCACCTCCCTTTTCAAAAATAATATAAACATTTTGACCTTTTTGCGTCGCGTCTTCAAACGTTTAGCAGTCCTGCCTTGCTTCCCAAACACCCTCTGCTTTTGTGTTAAAGAAAGACTCTTCAGTCTATAGAGCCGAGTGAAGTGCCGAAACGGGCTTCACACAGCAAAGTGACTATAGGCTGCTAGTCCTGTCCTGAGGTAAAACCCGGTAGGCAATATTAGCACATTTTGGACAATATATTTACACAGCATGTGTACTAAATTGTGGATTTTAGTGCCCCTGCTGATAGGCTGTCTTTAATCTACTACTGTCTCACTTTAATATTCCTGTATCAAAAGCCCACTAGAGGTTTCTATTAAATTTGAATCCATGCCTTCATGTGTAAGATTATAGTTCGTAATTTTAAATACTAATACATACAGTATATCCTTATAAGCCGATGCTGAATTGTATAAATCATTAAAAAAAACAAAAAAGGGTCAACATGGCTGTGAGTTTGCAGCCAACTACCCGGAACAGAGTTAGTGGAGGCTTACCGCACTTTACGACATCACAAAAGTGATAATTTATTAACCATAATAAGTTATATCAGAGCCTAAGTTGTGATGATGCATGCTTGTTATGCTCTTTTGGAAAACCCAGGCTAATTGATTGCAGTTGTGTGTGCAGACTGGAGCTCATACAGTAGGCCTAGCCCTGATCTGCCTTTATTTACAGTAGGGTTGCATTAGTACAGCATCAGGGCAGCGAGGCTGCTTGCAGGTTGTGATGGCTGTAAAATGTTGTATAGGATTATCATGGCCCTGCCAGGCTATTCGGCTTTAGTATCAGACACACTCCGTTTTGTGCACAGGCTGATTTAGTAAATAAGAGGGCGGATAGATGGCGTAGATGGTTTTAAGTGTCAGGTCAGATTATTTCATGGCTGGATACATGCGTAAAGTTAATTCTGACGGAAAAGCCCCCCCTCCCCCCACCACACACACAAACACACTCTCCTCGCTCTGTCTCCATCTCCCTCACGCGCGCACGCACGCACGCACACACAAGCTGAATCCCCTTCGGGCTCTTTTTACATGAATTATAGACTCTTGATGCTGGGTTATGAAATGCCTTCTGCACAAGAAGCTGTTCATTCTCTGGCTGGTTTTATCATTACAGACGGAAATACATAAATAAATAAATAATCAAGAATTTGCATATGATCTCTTAATGTTGATAGGTTCTATTTGTTTGTCAGAAATAGTCCTGATTTGACAAACAAATATTCCGAATCATCTTATTCAAATTGTCAATTGATTGAGATAGAGTGGCCACTATGAGCAGACTATATCAGGGTCGCCCATATTACTACATCAACAGGTAAAAATTGGTAAATTAAGGTTAAGACCTCCATCAGCTGCAGCATTGGAAGTAATTGTGAGGGCGACTGACAAGGTGCTGGTCTGAAATATTCAGCTTCCTGTAAATAATCCATTCCTGCAGGCTGCCCATCACAACCGAAATTTACTGGAAAGGACTGCAATTATATTTCTAGGAAGCGTGCATCAATAAAATATAGGCGAGTTTTGGATCTCAAACGGAGGACTGGAAATAAAAATTGTAGACTACTGTATGCTCTGTAAGCAACACGTCTGGCTTACAGGTAACTTAAAACATTCATAGGAGGAAAAAAAAGGAGGTCTGGACATGATTGTTTTTCTTAGTGAATTCGTGTCTTAGTATCACTGCGCCAATAAACATGTGGCTATGGTCTACATATATTCATCTTATCTAATCACAAATAGGCCCTTTTTATTCATTTATTTTAATTGCTCACATGCCTGGTGGTAGCCTCCCTTATCTTTCGTCTGTATTTAATGCCCCTATCATTTTATCTTCCACATGAAATTATTGATATAATTATAATATACTCAGACCCAGCCGAAGTGGTATACTGTATCCCAGTGAGTCCAGGCTCATGTCACTGTGTCAGGAGATAGTAGGCCCCCTGACACCAATATCTCCGCACATTCAGCACAGCAACACAGTGATCTCATTCAAACACGTCTATTTCTTTTTCTTTTGTCCATTTGTTTCATGGATCCCACTGCAGCCACTCCTGTCAGACAAAAAAGATTTTGATGCTGTTAGGTTTCTATAGATCTGTTGATTTTTAAATGGCTGTTATCTCTGTTTTAAAAAATATGTAATTGAATTAAGACTCCCTCATTTATGTGGGTGCACACATAGGCTAGTTGTTCCCACATTTCCCTACTATATTCCTTGAAGTCTGCACATCAGGTGAACAAGATTGAAAAGGAGTGTGTTGAGGGTGGACAAAATAACAAAATAGCACCTCAAAATATAATCCAGTGCAACTAAATAAAAGTGTCCAGGAAAAATTGACCAGAGATGCAATTTCTCAGAGTCAAAACTAAATTCTGACCATTGTAATGTTCACAAGAACACTGGTTGTTGTCGCAGGGTTTTTGCACTGAGTTACATTTAGGTCTATATGTTCAAGTTTACTGTTATTCTGTCAACCCTCTGCAGGTGTTAGAAAGGCGCATAATGTTTCTTAAGTCATTTAAAAGGAAGATATTAACACGTCTTTACAGTGTTTAGAAAAATTGACATATTCAATTCAATAACCACTGGCAAACTCCATCTGTTGTTGAAGCTCATGCGATATGACTGAAAGCTCTAGAACAGCTGATAAATGGACGTTAACTAAGTGAGAGTGTCAACTGCTGTTTCAATGGTCAAGAATTAACTTTAAGCCTTTAAAAATATTAATTAGCTTTGAAATGAAAGTAAAATAACATTAGATCCCTCTTTATCATCATGTACACATAGGTTATTTTATCAAATCTATTTTACAACAGTAACAAATATATCCTCCTAATACTATGAGCAGCAGCTGCTGTTATGCCAGCTGATACACATCCTTCCCCGCACCGTTTGAGCCAAAGAGAAAAAGCCTCATACACATTCGTCTCTGAAGGTGGGTGGCAGCTCAGTGGCAAACAGCAACATAAAGAGCACTACAGTGGTGTGCTGCAGTTTCCTCCCAATTTACGATAAGAGGTGATCAGATACATTTACTTTGCGTCACTATTAGCATGTAGCTGGGTCATAGCATGCTCTGGGCTGAGGGACGGAAGGAGTGGGGAATAGTTCCATGTGAATAGGCTGGAAATGACCCAGATTCCCTAGGATCATTGGAGCAGACGAGACGCTACATGAGCCTGTCACCAACAGCCATCCTGCCACGATCCCCTACATCCCTGCTTCTCTTTGTACTCCTAAGCCCATAGAGATGTATATAAACATCCATGCATGCACACCAAAGAGTACTATACACTAATCTTCGCTGGAAAATGCCAATCTGAATCTGAAACACATATCATCACCTTATAGTGTTAACATGCTGTTATTGTAAATATCCTCTGATCTGTCTGTGTAGGCACTTGTACAGCATTGAGCGAAGGCAGGCAGTGATGTATAACAGTGCCACACAAATCTAATGTATGCTGTTAGTTGCCTGGGGCGGGTAGGCACTTCTGCTCAGCAAAGATGGAGGATGCAAACATCACTGTACATGTTCACAGGCTGACTTGTTGACAGACTGCTTTAACTTAGAGTCAGCTGTCCCAGCACAGAATTAACTTTCCAATTAAGATATCATGTCAGCGACACTACCCGTTAGCCCTGAACGACCCGGATGTATTTATCAACCAGGCTCATTCAGCGGGAAAAGTCACTTCGCTCATACGTAGCCTCGTGGCTCAACAGTGACAGGAGGGTTGTACCAAAGCTCTCAGAGAGTTGTATTCAGACCCATTTACCCTCGGGGCAGCACTAGCTCTCATCACTGCGTTTAATCTGTGGATTTGTGGTAACAGAGAAGACTTCTTATCCACTGACCCATTGGCCCCCAGTGTTCGTAATCCAGTGCCGTTCAGTCACACAGCCCTGCTGACATGGATAGAGGAGAGCCAATACACTGCAGCAGTGAGTGTGGGGGCGCACGCCCACACACACACTGCCAGCCCTGCCCTGACACACATACTCCTCCCCCCAAGCTTTTGTTTCACACAGCATATACTACACCATTGTTATTATAATCAGTGCACGTGATATTTGACCTTACCTGCACTAAGCCAATTCACACTAGCATGGTGTACAGAATATGTAACACCATAAAGCATTTTATTTGCATGAACAGCAGGATGTTCATAC
>JAVQJV010033511.1:0-17033 GCA_036024995.1 Gadopsis bispinosus
AAGTCTAGACCAACTCTGTATGTACAGACCCAACATTTCCACCAGGAGCAGCACTAGGAGACAGTGGCAAGGAAACACTGCCTTTAACAGGCAGAAACCTCGAGCAGAACCAGAACCAGAACCAGGGTTGGAAATGGGTCTCTACCGCTTGGGCAGAGAGAGAGAGAGGGGGGGGGTAGAGTGAGAGCAGGATGAAAGAGAACACACAGCAACACAGTACAATTCCACATACAGAAGATGCCAAAGCAACGGCAGCTACAATGTTACTGATGTTACAATAAACAACCAACAGTATCAGCAGCACAACAACAGCTACACTAACAACAACTGTAGCAGCAGCAGGCGTCTGCATCCACTGGACCAGACCTGTGTTCATCCAGACTGTGCAGACAGACAGACAGACAGACAGACAGACAGACAGACAGACAGACAGACAGACAGACACTGACTCACCGAGGCAGGCGGTCCTGTTGTCACTCAGTGTGAATCCCTGAGAACACACACATGTGTAGGATCCCGGTGAGTTCACACACTCTCCTCTGGGAAAACAGAAGTCTGCCTCCAAACACTCGTTAACATCTGAGGACACACACACACACACACACACACACACACACACACACACTTAATAACAGTCTCTCAAATGATGTGAGAAGTAGAAGTGTCGATGTTATTCATGTGGACTCCTCACCGCGGCACAGCCTCCCCAGGCCGGAGGCTCGATACCCGGGCCGACAGTCACATCTGAACGAGCCGACGGTGTTCACACACACCCGCTCGGCCTCGCACGCCCCCACACTCGCACACTCATCTGTATCTGCAGGAGAGAGAGCGGAGCGTTTGATTCACCGTCGACTCGGTTGACCTTACAGACCAGCAACATCTGGTGCACCAGGTTGGAGTGTGTGTGCGTGTGCGTGTGTGTGTGTGTGCGTTACCTTGGCAGGAGCCGTCCCTGCTGCTGTATCCAGGCCGACAGGAAACACAGTGGTACGATCCCACAGTGTTCACACACTGCTGACCAGGACACTGAGAGTCCTGCACACACTCATCCACATCTGACACACACACACACACAGTGTTGTGTTATAGTGTGTCTGTGCTCTCAAGGCTCAGAATGTGCGCCATTCATTTCATAACAATGTTAAATCACATTAGATTCTGATGTTTCTTGTGGAGAACTGATGGTGGCGCTAGAGAAAAACTCAGGAGGTCAAAAAAATCATTAGGATTCATCCTCTGGATGAATATTCACAGTAAACATCCTCGCAGTCAGGCCTTAAAGAGCTTCTGCTGTTCCCAAAGTCAGGCAGTAGACGTGTGTGTGTACCTGCACACAGTCCGCTCACACTGTGGTATCCCTGCCGACAGTCCACACATCTGTAGGACCCTTCAGTGTTCACACACCGCTGACCAGGACAAGACTTGCTGTCCTCGCACTCATTCACATCTATAAAGGCAAGTTTACGTGTCAGCACCCTTCAACAACAAGTCACCTCAAACTAAGTGCTTCACATGAGACGGAACGAGAGCAAATAAGCTATAAAACAGTGGAATAACACAGGCAGAGTGTGTGTGTGTGTGTGTACCTGCACACTGTCTGCTGGTGAGTGTGTATCCTGGTCGACAGGACATACAACGGTACGACCCCACAGTGTTCACACACATCTGACCTGGACACTGAGACAGCTCTGCACACTCATCGACATCTGAACACACATTAAAAGGAATAGTCTGACATTTTGAGAAATCACTCTCATTCTCTCCAAGATGGTCAGATTGATGCCACTCTCACATCTGTGCAGTAAACATGAAGCTACAGCCATTAGAGTGTTAGCTTAGCTTAGCATAAAGACTGGAAACAGAGGGAAACCGACTGATTAACATGTTTTATCTCATTTTGTAAATCTGCACAAAATCAAAGTGCAAAAATGAAAATTCACATTTTACGTCGCCATATTGGTACTTTTACTCAAATAAAGGATCTGAGTACTTCCTCCACCACTTACTGCCACTTTACCTGTACAGGTGTTGTTCTGGAGCTTGTAACCATGGTGACAGACACAGCGGTAGCTTCCGGGTGTGTTTTCACAGCGACCGTTGGAGCAGGGAGCCTGGCGACACTCATCGATGTCTGCAGACAACACACTGACTCAATACTTATATAAATATGAATGAATCGGTTATTATAAAGTAATATGTGCCGTGTAGTAATCAGACGCCCGCTGGCATCACATGAATTAGTCTTGAGTTTGTCTCTACTCACAAACTCTCAAAGCCCAGTAAATAACTGCCAGCTAGCTAACAAACATACATTATTGCATCGCTACGTTGTCTTTTAGTGTAATTGTTTTGCTATTTAAGCCAAATATACAACTAAATCTCCCCTTTTAGTGTCAAATTTCTTTGTGGATTCATCCTGTCAGCTAAGGTTAGCTAGCTAGCTAGTAGCAGCCTTAAACACAGTGATGCAGCGAACATCAACGCAACAAGCCAAGTAAGTATTATTTATCAATGTATGTGCAATAATGACTAATAATTAATATTAGTTACTATGCAAACACAGTAAACAGTATGCACTAGTATTGATTTGAAGAAAGCAAAGATTAGCCGCTCAGATGATGCGACATTTACTGGTCATTAAACTCCGCGCTGCATAAATGTCAACATTATATATATTAAAAGTTATTCCATATTTTAATGTGTTCCTGGGATTAAAATCCTTCTGTTCTAATAACCAGAGTGTAGATGTAACTTCAGAGAAAGACGAAAAAAAGTCATGAAATGCTTGAATGCTAAGCTACGTGTGGCTAGCAATGAGACGTTTAATAGCATTACATGAAGGTTGAAGCCACTGGCATGGGTTTAAACCCAAAGATGTGGCCATGTTCCAACCAGCAGTGGTGCCACAGCTGGAGCTGTCAGACAGATGTGTATACCTGTGCAGAGCCTGTTGAACAGTCTGTATCCAGCCTGACAGGAGACGCAGCGGTACGAGCCCAGGCTGTTGATACACTCCTGACCTGGACACTGCAGAGCGTCCTCACACTCATCCACATCTGAAACACACGCACTTCCACCGTCAGCTGGATCGGTTCGTTAAGATGTTCTATAGGGGTTTTGATCTCTGATCTCAGATGTTTGTCTGGTGCAGGCAAAGCAGTCTTGTAGTCTGCTCGAGTGCTATCATGTGTTTTTACCTGTGCAGGTGTTGCCGCTGAGCCTGTAACCAAGGCGACAGACACACCTGTAGCTCCCTGGCGTGTTGTCACAGCGACCACCGCTGCAGGGATTCTGCTGGCACTCGTCGATGTCTGGGGATGTGACAGAGCGAGCGTCCTTTTAGTTGTTTAACATGAAAAAGACCTTTGTTTGCTTCTCAGGTGTGAAGCAACAAACAGGAAGTGGCAGCTGGTCTGTTGGCTGCTGCTCCGGTATCCAGACGGACACACACACCTGTAGCTTCCCACTGCGTTCACACACTCACCCACCGAACACACACCTGGAAACTGCACACATTCATTCACATCTGCACACAGAATCATTAAAACACACAAACACACCCGTTTAACACCCAAATCATTTATTATTGATGATGCTCACTGTGGACTGTGTTGCACAAGTTATCTTTAGAAATATGATCGGTTTGCATCTTGTGTCCAATTTAACACAAACACTAATCTTCGTCAGTCCCAATACACAGTTTGTTCAATACAACAATACAACATTTATTCTTTTAAATGTTGTTGTATGAAGTGTGAAAAGGCTCACCTTGGCAGTACGTGTGCTGAGAGTTGGGCTGGTGTCCCTGTTCACACACACAGGTGTGTTTTCCACCTGGCTGATCCACACAGCGGCCACGCCCACACACACCTGGTCTGCTGCCACACACACCTCGCACTGCGCACACACACACACACACACACACACTATTCATGACTCCTTTGTATTTTTCACTTTACATTTAATTTTTTTATTGTATGATAGTGATCTTGAGTTAATTGTTCCGGGGTTTTTTTTTTTGCTCCCTGTCACTTTAGTTTAAAGACGACGATGTTGGTTCAGACCATGAATTTGGTTCTTGACGACAAACAGTTGTATTTGTAGTAAACCTGCTGCAGAAATTCAACACTTTGATGTGAAATTTCCCTTTAAGATACAAATCTCTGGTCTTCCGGAGTCGAAGCCTTTCCACTAAAATAGAAAAGAAGTTGGATTCTTTGCTGAGAGTCAGATTTCGACTGGCAGTAAACTCAGGTGGAAACAGGTGTGTGTGTGTTTGGTACATGTCCACTAATGTCGGCCTGCTCAGAGTCTCTGTAGTGTTCAAATAATATTAGAAAAAACTGAATTTAGGGCGTCCTGGTGGTCTAGTGGTTGAGACAAACACCACAAACTGTGATTTCAGTGTCCCCTGTTCGATTCCTTAGTTATGGGAAACAACCACTGACTGCATGTACTGACACATAATGTACTCTTTATATTCTCAGCTGGTACTCACTCTGCACTCTGGCGGGGCGGGTCGTCGGGCTGACAGCTGGTCTGTTCTGGTCTCCGATGGGCCTCGACCCACGCTCAGGGCTCGGCGGATGTTCCGGCCGGGACACCGAGGGGGACTGAGCGCCCGCTGAGGAGAGAGGATGGACTAAAGGTTCATCTGACTGCTTTTGGGAAGCTTTGTGATATTTGTGTGTATTCTCTGTTACCAGTAAAAGTCTTGCATTTCAAACTTTAGTAAAAGTACAAAACTATTGGCATCAAAATATACTTAAAAGTTCATCACGTTAAAAGGTGCTGGTACCTCGACTCCCGGTGGATGGGGGCTGTGGTCTTGGTTGTGTTGTGAACGACAGAGCAGCGTCAGGCCGGTTCTCCTGGATCCCGGGTCGGACTGGAGTCTGTGGTTTGTCCTGTGTGGCTGTGGTGCCGGTGCTGCCAGGCTGAACAGGCCTGGAGGAGAGAGGGTCAACTGGTCGATGTGGAGGCGGAGGCTGGGGCTGAGGCTGAGGTGGACTGGGTCTGGTGTGGGTACTGCTGGTACCAGCCGATCCAGCACTGGATCCGACACCAGAAGCAGAACTCAGTGAAGTACTCGTTCCAGCAGCTGTCGCTCCAGAAGAGGGTTTCTGCTGAGGCCTGGAGGCTCCGCTGCTACTGGACCCAGAACCAGGACCTGATGGGGGGATTAATGTTTTGTCACCTGTAGGTTCTTCCTAACTTTAGCCAACTGTGAATTTTAGAGGCTGCACGACTGCGTATAAAGTCGATACAAAGACTAGATGGAAATTCATCTGGCGCGGTGAGAATCATAAAATCTGGACATGAAAAGAAAATGCAGCCTTCTTGAATTCAGCTGATACGACCTCCCTGGAAGCACATTCAAAACGCTTCGTCATTGCAGTATGGAACAAACCACGTGGCCATAGTTTCTGAATTTGTTTCCTGAATGTGTTTCTATTGGTTGAAACGTTGTGCTGGTGGCGCTAGATAACAAGTAAATGGGTCATCAAAGTCAGCAGGATTCATCCTCTGGGATCCTGTATTGCTGAGCCACAAAAACTGAACCTAAATGTCAATATATTGGTGCTATTAGACAAAAGCACAGTACACAGTGTGTTCTAGGTTGATTTTAATTAGGTACCCTGGTTATCCTGGCTGCCGTGGGTTACCAGTGAAGCTCCTCGGGTCCCCAGCTGCTCGGTGACTCTCTGGTTGAACTGCAGGGCCGAGGCGGAGTAGTGGTACCCAGGACCGGCTGGACAGATCTCCTTAAAGGCCACTGGAGGAGGAGACCGAGAGACGCTTTCTGTGTGGGTAACACTGTGTTCTCAAAGACGCCATCAACCATTCATTTTTTGAAAAGATAAGTAAAAAATCTAAACAAAAATCACTTCGAAGATCTTAAAAGTTTCCAAATCTACTGAGAAAGTCACAGAGGTGGCAACACTGGACTTTCTTGGAGTTTAAACTGTTCCGGTTAACGAAAGCATGCTATCGTGGCAAGCTAGTAGCATAATATTATGAACTAGCTGGCATGTAAGTGTTTAGCTTGCCAGCCACAGTAGCTCGTCAGCTAGCCAACTAGCACATAATTAACCAACCTGAACCAAAGTAGGGACATCTCTGGCAGTCGGGGCCCCAGGCTTTGCCGACTCGGCTGCAGCAGCAGATCTGCTTGGTGATGTTCCTGAGGATGGGCAGGGAGCAGGAGGACGGACCCTGACCCGAACCCAGAACCCGGTGACACTGACTCTTCTCCTGTGATATCACACTCTGGGCTGAGGGGGACACACCGGAGGACAGGGACGAGTTACAAACACATCCCGGAGCTCGTCCGGGAGTCCAAGCAAGACTTGAAGCCAGGCCACCAGCAGAGCTCTGCATGCAAAATCAGTAACATGCTGTTCCCCGGGTTCAGGCTCAGACCAACATTCAAACAGGACGGACACTTGACACCAGTCAAGCTAGCTCTGACATCATAGCTCCCTGTGATATGATTGGATGTCTTCAGTAGAGCCCAATGTGAAGGTGCTATGTGAAGCTTCCAGTGCTGTTAAGCTCAAATAGCACAGAGAGGAACTCAGCCACTGACCACGCCCCCAACAGTGATGTCACAGTGTACTGACACACCCAGCAGTGCACGTCTACATCACTGCAGCGACGTGAGAAGACAGACAGAGCAAACACAAGCAGCCCAGACAGACAGACGAGCAACCTGTCTCCAAAAAAACTACCTTTATATTATTCTACAGTTCTGAAACAGAAAACATTTGTTGTTTTTAATCAGCGTAGTTAAGAAACATTTTGGCAACACTTTATTTTATCGGCTTAAAATGTATTAATAAGATAGTTTCCTGGAAGTTTCCTGGATAGAAGTAATGTTTACGGTATTTTCCTTAATGATTGGTACCAAATGACAAACATTATTCTTTCTAGGAAACAAATTACAGACCATTAAAACAAATAAAACTTGACCAACATTTTAATGCAAAATGTTTAAACAGAAAGAATCTGCTTAAAGTTCTCCACCAACATATTCCAGTAATTTTCCTTCCACGTCCACTTCTAGCAACCAAAAGGTCAACAGAGACGAGCTGTTTTACACGTTTAGCATTTACATATTTTAGACATATTTTATGGAGAGAAAAGAGGAAAACATTTGTCATTTCTAGGAGGCAAGTTTGGAACTTAGACAAGGATCGAAAAACACACCGGACAGTCGGTACACATGATACACACAGTACACATGATACACACACACAGTACACATGATACACACACAGTACACATGATACACACACACAGTACACATGATACACACGATACACGACACACACACAGTACACATGATACACACAGTACACATGATACACACACACAGTACACACCCCTCCACAAGCATGTCCAGCCAGTTTGGAAGCAGCAGAGAGACGGAACGTTGTCAAGTTTAATAGATCAGCTGTGATTAGAGCGTTGTCATGGTTACCAGGCGGACCAGCATCCTGCAGCAGACCCCCCCTCCTCTTCTTCAGTGAATGCCGGTCAGAATAAGCAGAGACCCAGTCAGGCTTCACAAAACCCATCTGAGCACCAAACTTCACTCGGGATTCCTCTGATTTTCAGCAGAACAAAGAGTCCTTTAAAGACTTTCTAAGCGGAACAAAGAACCCACTGACCTTCGATGGAACAACGAGGCTCACTGACCTTCAAACAAAGGCGTCCGCTAACCTTCAGTTAACAAGTTTGCAGAAGAAGAAAACGTTTCATGAACCCTCTGCTTCTGCTGACTGAGCTTTCTGTGAATCCCTGAATAATTAAGAGCCATAAAGAGATTTTACACATTAAACCCTCCATGTCTGGTGGAGGGTTTAATGCTGACGACACTGAGCTGTAAATTGTTAGAATTGTTGTTGTTGTGTTCAGCTTTCAGTACTTTTCTAACGTATGTTTGCAGACTGGAGCTTTAACAGGGTTCGTACAAAGTCTTGAAAGTTTGGAAAATGCTTAATTTTAAAAGTCATGTTTTCATAATCACCATAATCTGGTGTTTCATCATTGACACAATCACTCGGTTAATCCAAACATCTTTCAATATTTACAATTTGGTTTTTATAGTAACAGTTTAGATGTGATGACAAAGGCTTCAAGAGTCTGGAAACATTTGGTTTAGGTACCTTGAAAGTGCTTGACTTTTACTCTTAAAAAGCTGTATGAACCCTGTATTTAGTGTTGACTTCTAATTCAAACTAAACACTTCCTGTTTCTGCTCCTTCACATTAAAAGTGTTTCCACTGGCACAAAACAGAGAGACTTCAACTCCAAGATCAGAAAATATATTTATCTCTATCTATGTTCTGCTGAGAGAATCCAACAATACTCGCCGGTTGTCCACACAGGACACACTGAAAGTCATGTGTCTCTATCTCAGTTCAGTGGCAGCCGTGCATCATGAATCGTTTCTGTTTACCTGATCATTTATTTTCACGGAGTAAATCATCGATTTATATAAACTTACAATAAGCTTTGTGTTAAATCTATACTTTGCGCTGGAGTGACACTGATAAACTGTCCAGGCTGATATTTTGGCAGACATGACCGTGTTTGTACATATGTCGACCGAAAAGTTCCCAAAAAAACGTTGTCCACCAGAGGGCGCTGACAAGTTCCTCTCACCAGCTGACGTGTGGTCATCAGACGTTTTAAGCTGCCAAATGTTGGAATCAGTATCGGTCAGGTTATGTTCAGCGGCAGCTGCAGAGAGGGTTGCATGTTCATTATGGGATGTTTGTTCCAGACCAAAGAGTAAAAACCAAAGTGTGGGCTCCACTTTTTATCAGCAGATTTTAGAAACTCAAAGAGCTCAGATGGATCCAGGAAGTCCGGACCTGGAGTCTGCGTTATTCCTTATTTCATTCCCAAGCTGGCGGCTGTGTGTGTGTGTGTGTGTGTGTGTGTGTGTGTGTGTGTGTGTGTGTGTGTTACTTACAGATACAGATTCCATGTGAGGCGTCGAGGACGAACCCCGCCCTACACACACAGCTATAGCTCCCCCTGGTGTTCACACAGATCCCGTTTTCACACAGCCCCGGCTGCAGGCACTCATTCACATCTACGCACACACACACACAACACACACACACTCATTACACACGTGCATCTGGCCCCTGGTTAAACGCCACTTCTTCTTCTGTGGTGTTTTCATCAGCAGGTCTAATGAAGGTGGAGCAGACTGAGGTCTGCTGGATGACTCTGGGTCTGTGCTGAATGTTCAGTGTCATTACATATTATGTTACGTTGTTGATTGTACTGATGTTTTGCTACTTTGTTTCATTACTGATCTTATATGATGTAAGGTGACTTGAAGGGCCATAAAATGGTAAATGGACTTTTCAACCTGAACGGTTCCCAAAGCGCTTTTACAGACTGATCTCATTCACCCACACATTCAGACACCGATGGCGACGTAGTTGCCATGAAGGCGCTGGCCTCCGCCGGGAACTTATGGTTCAGTGTCTTGCCCAAGGACAGGAGGAGCCGGGATCAAACCACCAACCCTGGGGTTAATAGATGACCTGCTTTACCTCCTGAGCCACAGCCGCCCTTTGGTGCCATGAAATAAAATGTATAATTATTATGACAGATGCACATGTAGCTGAGTTCACTTCCTGTGAAACGTCAGTGAGGGAAACTCAACCGGCATCTTCAGGTGAAGGCAACCAATCAGGACCATCGATGGATCCACGTGCGCTAACAGGCTCAGTTACACTCCAACCTGCTGTTGGGAATCAAACCACCAACTGTATGGGTACAACCCGAGCTGCTGCGACCCACACCATCTGTCTGCGACCTCTGACCTACTTCCTGTGTGTGTGTGTGAAACTCACCGACACACTTCGTTCCATTGGCTCGCTCCAAACCAGCAGGACAGCTGCTGTTGCTTTGACCTGATGATGATTGAAAAGATTATTAATAAAAACATGATCACACAGAAAATACAAACTATGATGATAAAAACTAATAAACTAATAAAGTGCAAAGTGAAGCTGATGAGAGCCGAAGATGCAGGTAAAGTTACAGAAGCGGACAAAAACTATTATTACATTAATAACAAGTACAAACTGTCGTCTGTAAATCAAAGTGCACAGGAGAGGAAGGAGGGAAAATAAATAATAAGAATAATAGGAACCGTTTCATTTAGATAAACACCAGATCAGACCGTGTTCAGGTTTTACACATTTTAACAGACACACACATCAAACATCTGCGAGTGTGTGTGTGTGTGTGTGTGTGTGTGGTGTGTTAAAGGCCTACAGTCCCAGAGAGCAGCATTCCTTCACTGTTAGTCAGCTCTGCAAGAACATGGACGAAGCATCATTACTGTGTGTGTGTGTGTGTATTTTTGGCAGCACTCAACATACATATACACAGTGGTATTTTTGGAAAACAGTGTCAATATTTCCACGACTGCATGTTCACGGAGAAGATTTCCTGTCAAAAGTCTAACAAACATACAAAACATGTTTTACGTGTTTAACGCCCGACGAACACACACACAGTCAGCGTGCGTTCACATTTCGGCAGGAAGTTAACTCCATAAACTTTGCATGAAATTCAGAGGAGGAAAGTAACTAATTACATTTCCTGTAATAAGAGGTGTGTGTACCTGTGTTATGAGGACAGAGGACACAGTCAGTGATCCCCCAGGCCTTCCCGATGCCTCTGCAGCACATTTCCCTGCTCCTCAGGCCAGGCAGAGGAGAGCTGCACTGCACACACACATTAACAGACTGTATATGCACAGTACAAGTGATTCCTATAAAGAACACTAATATAAGAACAAACGTACAGGAGTGTCGTTCGCCACCCACAGAAAGGAGAGTCTGCAGCGGAGCTAAATACTAACATGTCCGAAAGGTTTTTTCAGAGTTCACCATCTTTTAGCGTTCATTTCCAGCAGCTGCTGAGACCTTTCACTTCGACATGAACCTCACGGTGGCGCTAAAGGGAAAGTCAGAGCATCCAGCTGGCGTCCACAAAGCCACGCCCCAGGTCGCACGCTGCCTTAACATCTGACTACAGGAAACAAAAGTCTTCAACGCAACGAGTCAGGAGACGAAGGTCCAGTTAGCTAACAGGAGCGTGACGGACTGCTGACGCCTCGCATGTTGTCAAGAGTGGCAGCGGCTACTGAAGCTAAAGCTCCATTTTATTACCAGAATCATGAAACACGACCGAGAAGGACGACTGCGAACACGCTGACGTTCTGCAGCCAGAGCGCTAATCTGAACCAGAGGAGGCTTTTAGTCACAACTCATTAGACTCCTTATAAACCATAAATCACGCAGGTGAAATTCATGCAGAAATACAATTATCCCACAAAGAACACAGGCAGCGTTTTATGATTTATGTATTTCTGTCCATGTCTGAAGGTATTTTGTGTTCTTATGCAGTGTGCTTTGTACATGTGCAGTATTCGCAGCCGTCATCATCACAGCTGCCCAGAGACTGCAGCTGGAAGTCAGGAAACATTTATAGAAATGTCCCTGTAACTTTAATCTGCACGAAAAAAATAACGTATTAAAACAGCATCACCACAGACGGTGTGTCACTGTTACACTCCAGTAAACCAGCCGCCATCAAACTATATCAAGCTACAGGTGTCCATGACAGTCCTCTGGATGTTCATGGTCCTCACAGGATGAATCCACCAAGCTTTCTTGTGAGGCCACATGTGGACACATTCAGAGTGTTGCCTTTAATGATGTTTAGATACTTAAAGAGGTGAATGTGTCCAGGATTTACTATAAAGTCACAGCAAATAGACTTTATCAACATCAAGATCAAGATATCTTTATTATCCCCTAAGGGCAATTTGTTCTACAGTTCAACATAAGCAGCCCGAGCAACGTTATGTTGCTATGGTACGTATGGTTATGTTGTGTGACACAAGTGTTTTCAGTGATAGATTTCCTCTATAATTGAGGATCACCAGAGTTTATACAATTCACCCTGAGGGGAACATGGATGTCTGAACATCCAATAATTGTTATGTTATGATCGATTTCAGTCTAGACCCAAGTAGAAACTGATCTCAGAGCTGTGCACGGAGCAACGCCGCCGCTACGTCGTGAAAACTCTTAGTATCTTAATTGTCTCAGTTGCAGAGCTTGGAGGCCGACAGTACGGAGGTGTGCAGGACAGATGAGACGTACAGATCTCTACAGTCCTGTAGGATTTAAATAAACTCTGGTTTAGGTGTAACTTAGGTGAAGTGTAGCTCAGAACTCTGAGCATACACATAATGATGTGCGTGACATCCTGACCTTTCCTCCGGCGCCACCTTCAGGGCAAACTACTGTTCAGACTCCAACAACACATTGATAATGTGTGCGGCGCCGGCAGGACTTTACTCTGGAGAACAGGTGTAGCTCGTCCGGCTGCCTCTCACCTGCCCGTCTTTCACCTCTCTGAAGCAGTACTTGAACCCGGATTGCTGGGTGTACGTGCCGTCCCCCCTCAGCGTCTGGGCCTGGACCTCCACACCTGCCGGAGCCGGAGCGCCCGCCGACCCCGAGGAGGAGGAGAGTGTTTGTAAGGTGGGACCGGATCCAGACACCTGGACAGAAGAAGAGACGTCCATCTGCAACTCCAAACTAAAGTCATAACTCGTTTGGTCTTTTAGTTTAGTTCACCTTCAGAACCTGGTGGATCTTCACACTGGCCTCTGGGGGGTGCTGCACTCTGACCTTCACCATGGAGGGGCTGGGAGCTGCACACACACACACACGGTTTTAACTACAAGATAAACAACTGATGTCCTGAAATCCTCTTCTCCTCTCAGGTTTAGGCAAGTAAACATGAAGCTACAGCCAGCAGCTGTTAGCTTAGCTTAGCATGAAGAAACTAGGGGGAAACAGCTAGCCTGGTTCTGTCCAAAGGTAACAGAATCCACCTACCAGCTCTTCTGAAGATTCAATTCAATTTATTTATATAGCTCTATATCATAAGAATTAGCTCATAGCACTTGTTAATATAGAGCTGGTCTAAACCAACTCTATATGAGACGTTCCACTTATCAAAGTCTGACTTCAATTGGAGATTTTAATTCCTGCATTTAAGGGGAAAAAACAGTGACAGGAAGTAGCTGCATTCTTGCACATGTGCAGAACAGATCGAGTTTCCAGTGCGGCTCGGGCAGCGACAGGGTAATGTGCCTCTGAGCCGTTTAAACTAGCCTTTTAAACTTTAAAGCCTTCATGACCTCTTGGTGTCAAATGTCAGAGGTCAGACTCACCTCCAGACCTCGCAGTCTCCTGGTTCTGTCCCAGCGGCACGAGGAACTCAGACTGCGTCAGCTCCTGATTGGCTGCAATGGCGGAGAGCAGGGGCTTGACGATCTCATTGGTGGAGGAGGCCGAGGCAGTTCCGTGGATCTGGCAGAACTTCCCGGTGAAGTTTGGCGGACAGAGACAGCGATCCTTCTGCAGGCAGACGCCTCCGTTCTTACAGAGCAGAGGACAGAGGACTGCAGGAGGAACAACAAACACATCAGACAACCATGTTTGATCCCTGTTAGCTGTTAGCTGTGTAGCAGTTACACTTCCAGGCATCCAAAGGAAACAAACCAGGGCCCAAACATTTGGAGGGCCCTAAAGAGGCCTGGCATTAAAGTTAAACTTTATCTGCAATTGCAAATCTTTATTAACCAAGTAGTAACTACATTGTTATGCTGTACAGGGCCCCATGGGCCAGTAAAACTTGGTGGCCACAGTCAGACACCTACTAACTAACTAACCCTTTGTGGCCACTGGCCATAGCGTCATGTTTCATGTCAAACCTGCTCCGATTCGTGCACTTCATTCTGAACTGTTCTGGGGAATTTTGACCTGAAAAGTTGGTTCCCAGCTGGAATCAAAAAGATATTTAATCATCACAGGAAACACCAATGTGTTGAGAGTTTGTGTAACCTGCTCTGAAGGGTTACTAGGAATTATAATTTAGTTTTTTTTAATTATACATTTGGACTTTAACACATTTAATGCTAATTTGTTAAAACTGTCAGTCCGGCTCTAATGGTTAAAATGCACAGTCAAATGGTGGAATCCAAATGAAAGACACTAAAATTCAGTCATAGCAGTCGGTAACAGCCCCCCACCCCCCAACACACGTCTGAGGCCAACACTAACACACATCCATCATGTTTACAGTCGGCCTGGAAACACTCGCAGTTTCACAACACTCTTCTGTTAATGCTCAGGCTGTTACACAGATGCATTCTGGGAGGGGGTGGATACCCATGCCCCCCCCCATCCGTCCTGTTGCAAAGAGACCACTGGGTCCTGTATGAGCTGGTCAGGTGATGAATGGGCATCAAACAAAGCGTGAAAGGTGAAAGCGGACCGGGCACCAACAGAACCAGCCAGCTGCTTCCTACTTCCTGTTTGAGCGCCTGCGACAGGATGCTGTGTATTGTTAGCCAGAGCTCAGCTGGTGACGATACTACCCACAAGTATTTGGAAGGAAGGAAACCTGCAGCTTTAGTAGCAGGTTGTTCTCTCCCTGTGATTGGACCTCAGAACAGCTCACAACCAGTTAGAAATATATCTGCCGATTATTATTTATTTTGCTACGATATATTGTTGTCAGGAAGTGGAGCTACTTTCTTATTTAACATGTGTTTACTTATATTAACTTAAACAGCTTGGTCTTATACAAATCTGAACATTGAAAGAACATGAAATTCAGACAATCATTCTCTGCAGGAACGAGTCCTAAAACTAGTCGGGCTCGACCTGCTCTGTGTGAACAAGTTCCCTGAGATAACTGTGTTATGATATGGTGCTATATAAAGAAAAACTGAACTCAATAAAAACCCTGAAATGAGTTAGCATGTCAGCACGTTAGCTTTTCCTGTTCCCTCATCTGGAAGTCAGAGGGTTTTTTGAACAGCTTCGATGCCCGAAATAATAATCACGTCGAACACAGAAGCTCATCGATTCACTTGTCCTCCTTCAGCCTCGTTGGGTTTATACTGCAAACTGTTCTGACTCAAACTTTCCCAGAGACTTCTGTAGTAATCAGATTACTGGTTGGAAGTAATCTGTAAAGTAAAAGAGACAAGGCAACAAATTAACCCCCAAGAGCACGTTTTATATGCCAGTAGGGACATTCTGAGTCATTTTAGCAGTTTTGAACCTGTATCACTGTCCTTATGTTATTATATCACACATGAAATCAACCACATGTAGCCTTGATGTCACTCCTTAATATCCTAATGAGGTGATTGACACAGTTGGGCCCAGTATTTTACTGATAAATAGTAGTTCCTTGGCTAAAGGCATTGGTCCAACCTCAAAGAAACTTAACCTGGTCCCTTCTGTTCTTAGCCATTTAAGACCAATTTCTAAACTTCCATTTTTATCAAAGGTTTTAGGAAAAGTGGTTTCAACACAACTTTAAAATGTTATGTGTCATACTAACATCTTTGAGAATATTCAGTCTGGTTTTAGATCTTTACATAGCACAGAGCCAATTTAAATCGACCATCAAAAACTGGGTTTGCATCAAGGGCACTGCACTTTGTTGGTTTTATTCTTATTTACTAGAAAGAACCTATGCGGTCACCATAGGTAATTGCTCATCGTCTACAAATCATATTACCTGTGGTGTACCGCCAGGTTAAATATTAGGTCCAATTTTATTTTCAATCTACATGCTTCCACTCAGTCAAATCATCCAACATCATAATGTCTCTTTTTCCCATTGGCTGTTTTTTTCCCATTGGCTGTTTTTCCCATTGGTGTGTTTGTCCGCCCGGCATAAAGGCTAACGACCGGCGCACAGTGAGAGAGACAGCGGAGGGAGTCGCCGGAACAAAGCAGCTGGACTCACAAGAGAGTCCCTTCTGAATGAGAGTGATAAGTGACAGAGACATTCCCTGACAGGACGACCTTTAAGTTGTATTAATATTTGATCCCTCACCTGTTGTCCCAACGTTTTGATTAAAAGCACCCTTATTTTGCACCTCTCTGGCTGTTGAATGTCCGGTTTTCAGGTGAATCGAACCTCAGACCCTGGCCTGCCACACTGGAGTCTGGATCTGTGAATGTGGACTGCCTGCTGATTTTTGCTTTTGCTCTGCAGCGGCTGCTGCTATTCTTGTTACTGTTCTTGTTATTAGTATTACTAATATTGTATTATTTTTAAGATAAGATAATCCTTTATTAGCCCCTCAGTGGGGAAATTACAGCGTCACAGCAGCAAGGTGTAATCAGTATAGCTGCAGGAAAAAAAATATAAATATACACATACATATATATATATATATACATACATACATACACACACATATAAATATATATACACATACATACAAGGAAGGACCTGCATTATCTCTCCGTCAGACACTGCGGGTGAAGCAGCCTGTCACTGATGGAGCTGCCCAGTGTTGTTAAAGAGTCCTTTATGTAGTGGGACATGTCCTCCATCAGAGATGATAGCTTAGCCATCGTTCTCCTCTCCGTCACCACCTCCACTGGATGGAGGGGGCGTCCCAGCTTGGCCTTCTTAACCAGCTTGTTCAGTCTCTTCCTGTCAGAAGTCGAGATGCTGCTGCCCCAGAAGACCATACCATAATAGATGGCTGATGCCACCACAGAGTCAAAGAAGGTCCTCAACAGTGTCCCCTGCACTCCGAAAGACCTGAGTCTCCTTAAGGGATAGAGTCTACTCTGTCCTTTTTTGTACAGTGTGTTAGTGTTTTCGGTCCAGTCCAGTTTATTGTTCAGGTGAACACCCAGGTACTTGTAAGATTCAACCCTCTCCATGTCCATTCCCTGGATGTTCACTGGTGCAGGAGGAGAGTGTTTACACCTGCGGAAATCCACCACCAGCTCTTTGATCTGGAGGCGGTTCCACTGACACCAACCCACAAAGCCCTGGATCAGTCCTCTGTACTCTCTGTCGTCTCCATCTGCGATGAGGCCGACGACTGCGGAGTCATCTGAGAACTTTTGTAGGTGGCAGTTGGTTGA
>JAVQJV010033519.1:0-50171 GCA_036024995.1 Gadopsis bispinosus
AAAACCCGAGAAGGAAAGACGAACGACGACGGAGCAACGGCGAGTGAAAGGAAACAGTGTATTATGGTAGAGGTTGAAATAAACCTGTGTTCAGATAGCAGAAAGCTGGTTTTGTCTCAATTCTTTGCACCCACACCTGCCTGACTCTGCTAGTCAACGATCACGGCCTACCGAGTTGTCACACAAGGTTGCTGAAGATGTTTTGCTTCTTCGGTATCATTACTAACTCAGTGGTGATACCATGCTACCATTTTAATTATTGTGACTATCTGGGTCTGTACATTTATGCCAAAGTAAATTATTCCACGTAATTTAACAGTTGTCAGGCATTAAATAACAGCTGCATCATTTACACTGAAATGCGCTAGGACAAGTTATTATTTACTACAGTTGAATTCAGTATACCATCACATGCTCACATATTTAACCTTTTGCACACACAAATAGGGGTTAATGCACATTGCAAATCAGTCAGTTGTATACAGGGTAATAAGAGAAAATACCACAGTGTGCTTCAACAGAAACACTACTGAAATAAGAGGCAGCGCTCTAGCAACACACACAAACATACACTCACAGGCAGACATCACTCCTGTCAGCTGTCTGTTTGGCTGTCCTAATCCACCTCCAGAAGGCAAACTCGAACTCCTTTTGGCGTCCACACATGCTCCCAGATTAGCCTGTCCTCTGCACACAGTCAGAGCCTCACTGTCAGACGTGCAGATTTAAAGCCACTATGTGCATGTTTGTAATAGTTAAACACAATATATGTAGTAGTGGACAATAGTCACTTGCGTGTGATGTAACTCAGAATATGTGACCTGTCTAAACAGGCGTGCTCAGTTTCCAGAAAGAACAAACCACGTCCTACATCCCAACAAACAAACAGACGCACACACACATGTACAACTAGACTTGTGAGGGCATTTTGACTCAGAACAATTCAATTCATCCAAAGACTGCAGTCTGTAGCCTTATCTTTACAGGGGCCCCTGTTGAACACAAGAAATGGTAACATAAATCATTATTTGCACACACACAGAAACACTTTGTACAACACTGTACATGGCAGCACGTGTTGCAGTTACTTAAACTCATACACAAAGTGCACCGCTCTGTTCTTGACATCAGATATGTCCACTTCGAGGGGCGTCTAGCTGAATGCCAAAGGGAGATTCCACTGAGGGGGGAGGAGACAGTATTTCTGCCTGACTCCGCAGAGAAGAGCCTTAAGGGTAAAGGGTGCAAACTACAGGGTTGCCAGGGGAAGCTTGGCGCCTCCTAATAAGACACGCGCTGCCCTGAAAACATGATTTGCTAAATTTTTGCCATGCATTTCCATGTTTTTGTCATAATCATCATCATCAAGGATCGTGGATCAGACTATTAGCCTATTGATGTGTGATTCATGCATGAGAGTGATTCATCACATATTCATGCTATTCACGCCATCACCAGCGAAGCGTGGCGGCACACTATCAAAAATGTCACTCACTTGAACTCAAAGATTAGGGGGAAAAAAAACGTCGGCCTACCAAATCACCATTATTCATGTCTGTGTTTTGCAGTCAGCATACAAATAATATGGCAAAAACTAAACAAGGACGCTTACTTGCAAATTGTGGATTTGCCAAAACAGTCAAACCCGATTCTACCGCAAATGTTGACAGCCGACACAAATGCTACACCTGCTGGGACTGCTGCCAGCACAAACTCAGTCCTCTGTTAGAGGTCACTCTCCCGGTTTAGGAGAGGGGGAGGTCAGCGAGGCCACAGTTGAGCTACAGAATGAGTACCCTTATAATTTATTCATCTTTGCCAACATTGTTGGTGGTGATGTGGTGGAGCACTTTGGAAATGTCTGTCTTTAATTGTAAAGACTTTTGTTGTTTTTATTTGTCTGACAGTTGCCACAGACACAAAGAGAATTTCCAAAAGGACAGTAAACAAAACTAACTAATCAACATCCTTTCTTTCTTTTGTGTCTGCAGGTAATACTTGGCACAAGTATAAAAAATAAAAAACTTGAACATTATCAGAAATCATGTGATTACATTAAAAAAGGACACACTTGGGCACACTTTTAGGTCAGATTGGGCAGACTGGTGTGTTAAATCTGTGAAACTGTGTTCATACTGAAACATTCCTCGTGGTTTTGGAAGAAGTGACTTAGGCCAGTGACTTACAACACAAGGTCTTGCAGCAGGGTGGAAGGTTTTAATGTCATTTCTTGAAAACTATCCAGCAGCAATAATAATAATAACAGGTTGGTAATCAGACGATTCACAGAAAACTAGGGCTCAAAATAACACACACTTCATTAATAAAATACAGTCTCTCACAATGTTGTTGCAGTAGCAGGGGAATCAAATAACAAGCTTCAGAGTAATGTCTTGACAATGCTGAAAAGTGTAATTCACCAGTTTATATCATTTTATTTATTATTTATTTATTTAGTGTTTTCGGAGTATTGCTCCGTTTGAGTTTTTACTGACAATTCTAATAATATGAAAAAATACTCCATCCTAAAGGTCCTGCTTGTAAGTAGAGAAGAGTGTCTTGAGATTACAATGTTCTTCATTGGGCGTTTTAACTGTTTGTTTTAATCCTACGACTCACGCCTTAACTGTGCTGTTAATACTCCATGATGTTTACCTGAGCATGCGTCTCATTAGATTAACTTACAATGGAAAACAGGCCTGCTTTGTGTTCCAGCTGCAGAGAGGACGGAGGACAGAGGACAAGGGGCGTATCGAAGAAGCTGTGAACAAAGCAGCAGATAACAAAAGTGAAGACGCACAAAATAGACAAAATACACTTCTACTCTCATTCTAAATTGCAACCACTACATCACCATCTTATGGCTAGAAAATACCATTGCATAGTGAAAACAAATGATAGCTCCTACAGTAGCATAACAGCACCATCCTGTGGTTAGAAAATGCACTTACCAGTACATTTACAGCTGCCACAACTTCACTGATTCATCTGTAGAATCCTTTTTTGTTTTGACAGCATGTTCCTGAGTTCATTCTGTTAGAATTTAAATCATGAACCATTCATCTTGTATTAATAAAGAAACATTAATCCAGATATACATTTACAGAGATAAGCTCACAGGCACAGACTTACATGCTCACACCGTTAGGTAATCGGAGCTACATCAAACTGAAGGCATCAAGAGATTAAGATTAAAAAGGGATTAAGATTTGGGAGTCAGCGTCATACGGGCATCACAATGTGAACATTAATCACAGCATGCAGGGATGCAACCTAAGTGTTTATTTTAATATATATTTTCACTGAGATTTACAGAAAGAGAATTAAGCACATAAAAAGCACTAGATGCCACATTAGGTCACCTTTACAAGCTAGCGGGTGGACCATTTTCTACTTTGTCATCATTATTTTATTATATTTGTTTGTCTGTCATTGAAAGAAGTGGAACGTAGCACAGCAGTGAGTGGTGCACTAACACCAAAAAGCAGGCTGACAGATGAGGGGAGAATGGACAGACATGAATAAGCTTCACAGAGGCGCATCTTTTAGTTACACGTGCAATAACCATTACTGGCTTGTGTTCCCTCAAGTAAAGTCACGCTGACGATCACTCAACGTTAAAAAAATGTCGTCATTCATTGTGTGAACGTCACATAAAGAGCGTTGGCTCACGCAGCTACACGCAGATGTTTGCATGAAGGAGCTGTGACTCAAGTAAGTCATAATGCCCTTCGAGGTGTCTATTATCAGGAATTAATTGACGACAGGGAGGTGAGGCGCCCATTAATTCCTGATAATGGACACCTTGAAGGGAATTATCCCACTTATACCATGGTCACTTGCCAAAGAAAAAAAATGAAGACCATTATTTTATGTTTTTGTGCGTTTTGTGAGCAAAATCTTTTCTTTTTCACAAACCGTATCTCGGTTTCCCTGGTAACACCTGAGGGCTTGAATTATACCTGGAACAATCATTACCATCCCATAAGGTTCTTAGGCAATGGAAACATTGTTCAAACTCTAGGAAATAGGATGAACCTTAGATACATGGTGTAATGTTCATCAACTGACCTGTTATCACATCATCACATGGAGTCGTAGTGACTTGATCATAGCAAAGACCAGTAAGCTAGTAGTCCTATGCGATGTTGAGGAAGCGGAGGAACATGGGGGAGGAAGTTGTCAGTTCAGGGCAGTCTGGGATGGATGTTTTGGGGAGGCTCAGTGTGGGGGGCTAGGTGTCTGGAGATTAGTCACATTCAGCCAGTTATTGGCCCCAGTCAGTGATTGAAGAAGAGGGGATGAACGGAGGGGGTCGATGGACGCAAATAGGGATGGGCCGAGGTGGGAAATGGATTGGGGGTGGGAAGGGGAGGGTGTGTGGAGAAAACTGAGACAAACATGACAGGATGGGTTGACCAGGTATGAGTAGGCTTGACAGGTGCGCAGAGGTGTGTTTGAGGCGTGGCCCTGCTCCTGAACCGAAGATGACTCCATTTAATGGTGAGCAACAGGAATTCATGATACATCCGGCGTTCATTCAGTCTGCATGTGTTCAGACTCCCGTAACATTCCTATTCATGCTTCTGTCGTGGTCTGGTACTCTTCCGTTCATTCAGAGCGCAGACCTGGACCATGTGGTACTTCTTCTTCTTCTTCTTCTTCTTCTTCTTGGTATCCTGATGCTGTTGCAGCCAATCGCATAACGTGGAACTTTGCTGGAGTTAAAAAAAAAGAAAAAAAAAAAAAGGTTGAGTGAGACAGGGAGGAGGGGCGGGGCGGGGCGGGGCGGGGCGGAACCCGGATGCTGATGCTGCCCGACCAAGAGAGGGAAGCTAGAGGGAGTGTGAGAGGGGAGGAAAGAGAGAGAAAGAGAAACGGGGATATATCCAGGCAGCAGGGAGGCCAACCCGTGGATGATGGACACGCATGTGGATACGGGCAACCTCTGACAACCTGAAAGATTATTTCCCGCAAGGCGATTATTATTATTATTATTATTATTATTATTATTATCATCATCATTTTCGTAATTATTCGATTTGTGCGGGAGGCAGCCGCTTAGAGATGCGGTGATATCATGAGCACAGCCGGCCGGGGAGAGAGACAGAGAGACAGAGAGACAGAGAGGAAGAGAGGGAGGGAGGGAGGGAGAGGGAGCACGGGGAGGAGAGGCTGGGAGTCGGCCGCCACCAGGCCAGCTGAGGATGCTTGTTGTTTCCAGAAACAGGATTAATCACCGGGCCGAGCGCTGAGCCTCCTCCGGAACACACCGAGCGCACATCCCTCCGCCGCAGCTGTTCGGGCCGAGGGGCGCCTGTCTGGCCCGGTCTGCCCGAGGCTGTGTGCGTGCTTGATGCTCCCCCCCCCCCCCCCTTTTCCTCTGATTCCTTATGCAGGGCCGGGGAGGGGTGAGCCAAAGTGTGCACCGGATATTGGAAAAGCCATTCTTCTTGCTGATGCTGTTGCGATAACAGATTGTTATCTGGACAACGCCGCATCTGCACCAGCCGGGCAGAACCCTGACCGAGCGCGGCCTGGCTCGAGACGAGAAAGGGGGGGGAGGGGGATGTATGAGCTTGGGAGGATTAAGAGAGCAGTGTTTGGACCGTAGAAGCAGCGAGGAGGAGGAGGAGGAGGAGGAGGAGGAGGAGGAGGGGGGGGGGTCCCTGGTATCGATCAGAGAATGGATTCAATCAGGGCATTCTGACTTGGGATATTTGAGACTCTGCTCTTTCAGAAATCAATCCGTGGCGAAGGTGTAGCCTTCCTGCCCGGGTCTGAATGAGATCTCTCCGTCCTGCTCCACCTGCTGGGCAAGCGGCACAAGCCACATAGGATCCATCGGCTTTAAAGTACTGTTATTTCCAGCCGGGGCGGCCTCCCGGCACCGGCACCGCTCGGACCTCACGAGTCCGCTCTCCTTGCTGAGCTTTCTGCACCGTCCCTCTGGATGATGCCGCTGTAGTCTGACAGGCACCGCCGGGGAGGACTTTATTCTAGGCCGCACACACAGTGGAAACTGGGCCGGGTCTCACTCCAAGCACGGACCTGACCGCATGACAAACAAGTGCATGGGAGTAGCCTGCAGGGCCCGGCTCTTAGATCACGACCAGCCCTCCTCTCCTCTCCTCTCCTCTCCTCCCCGCTCTCCGCCGCCGTGCAGCCGCCGGTGATGTGCGTTGCGGCGCCGCGCACGGAGCAGGAGCGGCCGCTGTCTTGATCTGCCTTACATCGCAATTTCATCTCGGGAAGGATGAGCAGCAAGGAGCTGACGGTGGTCCAGTCCAGCCAGTATGTGGGGCCTTACCGGCTGGAGAAGACCCTCGGGAAGGGGCAGACAGGTAGGAACCGCTTTCATTGGCTCGGGGCGGACAGGCACGTGCAGGAGGCGCCGCAGCGGATCCCAGAATTCAGAATCACTTATGATATTCAGAGGTTTAATCCGTGTCCCCTCTGTAAGTCTTCTTATCTAACGCGGCTTTATCCTGCTACAGCCTTCCATAAAGGGCCGGCTCGAATGCATAGCAGGGTGTATTTTTTTTATTTTATTTTATTTTTTGTATTTGGGCAGGGAGAAGAAGACAAACATCCCAATCAAGTGTTTTTGTGAGCTTTGCTTGGCCCATGTCTGTGACAATGTCAGTAAAGCTTTTTGAATAATTTATGACATCCCCTCCTTCCTGTTTTCACACTGCATGATGATTTCTGATACTCAAACATCTTCTTCCTCTCTCCTCCCTCTGCTCCTCTCAGGCCTGGTGAAGTTGGGTGTCCACTGTATAACAGGGCAGAAGGTGGCCATAAAGATTGTCAACAGAGAGAAGCTCTCTGAATCCGTCCTAATGAAGGTACAGTACTTAAAATGGACCTCTGCTGCTTACCCATCCGTCTGTCTATTTGCGAGCTCTGTGCCTATAGTCAGGCCGGTCATCGTGGTGGCTGCAAAGCTCAGGCCGTGTAAGCTTGCGCTCTGCAACCTGCAGAAGTAGCAACAGAAATAGAGTCTTTATTTTTGTCAAGAAAAAGCCCGTCTGTGTGTTGTAACTTGGAGCTGCCGAGTGTGTGGGCACTGCTTCTGCATGCCGAACAATAGAGATGATTTCATTCTGCTAATTAAGCCCTCTGATGAAAGGTACTGCAGCTGAAACACACTGGACTGAAACACAATTTAAATGGATTTCTTTCCTGTTGGCGTTTACTCGCTTTCTTTTTAAAATACAGCAGGCTGAACAGGGAACACTTCAGGCACAGGGATGTTACGCGTTGGGGTGTCGCATGTGGTTTTAAGTAGATGCAACTATCTCAGTGTCTTAATAAGACAGATTTTGAATATAATCAAGAGAAAGCTAATGGAGCCTTGTTCCATATGCGATGCGGCATCTGTTAAGGGTCAGGCCTCTGGTGTGGGTAACTCACACAGCTACGTTTGTGTGTTTTTGACCAGATTTCTTCCTTTAGTCTGAAGACAAATACACGTGCAAATGCCACTGGTCCCCAGTCATCTGCTATATACAGTATTGCTCTTTTGTGTTGCTTTGGAAAGCTGCCCATTGCCTCCTGTGTGATAACCGGCAGTAACCATAGTACCAGGCTGCTGTCTGCTAACTTTTAGCGGCGAAGGCCTAGATTAGAGTGTTCACGCATGCCTATAATAAAGTGGCTGCTGACTGTTTTCATTTCTTACCACAGATCATCACAATCCCTCACTTTTTTTGTTATCAAGTCTCATGCACAGATGTGCACTCAGAGGTTTGCAAATAGCTGCCAATTGGCCAAATATGGCTTTAAATCGGTATAACGGGGCCCCGAGAAGGGGTTTGTCCAAACTATTAGGCATGATTCTGATTATATGTTTCAACTGTAAAGACCTTGAAAGACCTTAAATCACAATGACAATGACAATGACATGTATTTACCATCCAATAATCAATCCAACCCGGTGGAGCGCAAACCAGTATGGTGCCACGTGCGACTGTTTAATAGGTCATACTATGGACAGCTGCTGATAACACACACACACGCATACCCGAGAGCAAATAAAACCGATTCATTTTAAAGGATAGTCCAGGGAAAGTCCATCTTAATACAGCACCCACGTGCCCTTACATCAGTTAAAGGGTTACTGCTCACTGTAATCTCTCCTCCTCTTCACATTAGGCATGAAGGGATCTCACCCCCACTGTAAGAGATGGGGGACAAAATCCACAGCCCTTGCTCATGCTAAAGTTTAGCCAGACCTAGCATGAGGCTAACCCTCCGCTGCAGCTCAGCAAGAAAACACTAAGATGGAAATGAATGCTCAAAAGACTTTAACTTTGGAAAATACCCATTTAATTTGCCTAATTCAGACTGCTGAAGCCGCACAGTGAGGAGGGATGACTCTTTTAAGCAAACAATGCCATCTGTCTTTAGTTCAAACACACATTTAATTCACCAGCGTGCCACTCAATGGCAACGATATGAGATTAATTTTGCAGTTTGGTAGCAAAGAAAAAAAACAAATGTTTATGCACATTTGTTTTTAAGACAGTTGTTGCCATTACTCATTGCTCTTTGGCACAGATTAGTCAGAGACATGGCATCATAGCTTAATATGCTTAATCAATCAAATACATAATGTCCATCTGTCGTAACTTTAAAAGCGCATTCATTGATTTTTTTTTTGGGGGTCACTTTGGGGCGTTAACATAATGTCCCCTTTTAAAGTTGATACGGCTTAGCTTTGTGTTAGCAAGCGGTCGCCTATTTACACGTCTAGCAGACACAGGACAACATTCATTTGAGGTCATATTGTTGCTTTTATAGCTTTTTCACTGTTCACCTGGAAACAACGCTATGAGAGCGGTGAGAGTGAACCAAAACAGTCAAGTCATGAGCCGCAAAAAAACAAAGAAATGAACGGAAAGACAATTAATCTCTCCGTAAACCTAAGGGGCAGCTGCAGAGTTGGCGATAATTACCTGTAGGGTTGTCACTGTGAGCGACGCATTTTCTATTGCACATTGAAATTATTGATTGGCGGAGTTTTAGGTCTGAGTTGGCCTACTGCACAGGTCATAAGCTGCACTTAAGCTTTGACAAGGACAGCACAGGGTTTGTTTCACGCAGAACTTCTAGATATCTTCGTTCCTTCCTTTCCTTCTTCTATATTTCCCATTTAAAAAAGATCTTCTTCATTATAGTTAAGTATTTGCTTATTCTGCCCCCTCCCTGTCTACAATTCCATACAATACAAACAACTCCTTCTGTCACCACGACTTCAATGAATTATTGGCCATGAAATTAGTTCCATAGTGTTTACTATAGCATTTCATACTGTCAGTGTCTGCTCTACATTTGACCGAACCCTGCCTTTATACTTGGCCCTCTCTCTGTCTCCTCCTCATCGTCTTTTCTCTCTCCCTCTTTCATACCCCCCCCTTCCTTCTGTCTATCCAGGTGGAGCGAGAAATAGCTATTCTTAAACTAATAGAGCACCCTCACGTTCTGAAGCTGCATGATGTCTACGAGAATAACAAATACCTGTGAGTATCTTTTTATCTTTGTCCTTTTCCGCTGACTTAGAAAGCAAAGAAATCTCTCTCGTCTGCTTCTGGATCTCTGCCAGAGCAGAAACAACCTTGGATCTGAAAGGGACAACAGGTTCTATAAGACAAAACTGAGATAAATAACAGTGTGACATGGAAGACAGAGAGGGTTGAGAGTGTGTGTTTGAGTTTGTATGTATGGAAGAACCGTCCATGACCTTTCCCCGCCTGTTTCTGACCTCCCTTCCTGTCTGTCAGGTACCTGGTGCTGGAGCATGTGTCCGGCGGAGAGTTATTTGACTACCTGGTGAAGAAGGGCAGGCTGACCCCCAAAGAGGCCAGGAAGTTCTTCAGACAAATCATCTCCGCCCTTGACTTCTGCCACAGTCACTCCATATGGTCTGTGAGAGGCTACTGACCTTATGAGTCCTATCTCCAGTTTCGTCTTTTACCTTCTCGTGTTGTTATTGTCTCTGCCGTGCTGAAGTTTGTTTCCCCGTCCATTTGTGTTTCCCGTCACTTTAACCTGAGCCAAAACATATTGTGAGCCCCTTCCAGTTGTTTTCTGCGACTCCTAACCAGAACCAAACCAGAACTGAGGAGGCGGGCAGAGCAGGAAACACTGTTAATAGGGAAGGGAAGCTCTACTAGCACATTTGTTGCATGTCATACCCCTCTCTCTCCCCCCTTGTTCCTGTCTGCCTCTTCACTATAAATATATGTCCAATAAATGCCCCAAAACATCATCTGATGTGCTCACACAGCCTGCTATAAATTATAACTATAAAGTTGGGAACGCATTTATGTGGTGGCCATATGACCTGATGACGCCGCAGATATCGGATTAAAAAGACAATCTCTGGCGCAAAGTTAACCCGCTTACTACTAGCTCCCTTTAACAAGTGCTTGGTAGAAAAGGTTTAGATCTGAAAACATGCATCCACATCAGATTCATGCGGAAATCCCGGATGAACAATTATTGTGCTAGCACGTGTCTTTGATCAGCAACACAGATAATTTCTGTTGCAATATCATAGTGTTCTAAGAGTCGGAGCTCTTCTTTGTAGCTCAAACGCTCAATAGGAAACTGTCCTGATTTTCATTCTTGTATCTTTATTCTAATTCCTTCTCAGCATAATCACATGGCTGTGCATATTGAGCAGCAAAGAGTTTAGTCAACCACTCAAAGACTTTGAAAGCTGCATCAGTATTTAATTTAAACTTTTCTGTGATTGAACAGCTACCAACCTGACATTATCTGAGGGATTCGTTGATCATATATTTGTCCGTGGGCGGATAAACTTCTTTTACATCGAGCACAAAAACCCTGTTCATAGCCTCGTGTGAAAACCTCACAATGGATTTTTATAATTAAAGCCAATTGCAGTTTCTGAAAAGCAGAGGTTTTTTTACATCGGTTTCCACTGACAAACTGCAAAATCCTGCAGAACTGAACCCAGTTCCCCGTCAGGTCAGGACACACACTGGACAGGCGTTCTGTGCAACATCGCTGCGCTGTAATGAACAGCAGATCTCCCTTTCAGTATAAATGTTTACATGTCATGTGGAAGTCAACCAAGTGTACAAACAAGGTTAGTTTAGCTTTAGTTGCTGTTTATGGTCTGGGAAAAGACTTAAGCACTTTCATTGAGCGTGCGTGTGTGTGTGTCCAGTCACAGAGACCTGAAGCCAGAGAATCTTCTCCTGGATGAGAAGAACAACATCAGGATAGCAGACTTCGGCATGGCCTCGCTACAAGTCGGCGACAGCCTGTTGGAAACCAGTTGTGGGTGAGTGAAGTATGACTCGCTATTGACGCTCTCTGGTCATCTACCTGTTTAAATATTATATTTTTGTTGTTGTAAAGTAACTACAAAGATGGCACGTGTGTATGCTAAAATGTTAGCTATTCTACTCAAGGTGTGGCAATCGGGTTTTTTTTTCGAAAATGAGATCCACCTTTCAAGTGATGTGTGGTATTAGTATTTAAATTACCTTAAGGTGCAAGCAATTGGTCAAATTTGGTGAAGTGTACAAAGTGTGGGCATGAGGAACATCCGCTCTTTTCTGCTTCTCTTCGACATACGCGATGGCTTTGTTCTTGAAAGGCTTAAACATTTTCAAAAAGGAGGAACGTGGGTTTAAATTGAGTGAGGGATTGTAGCTTTCACCCACATTCACCTGTTAAGGATAAAAGAGCAGGTGTTTTCAGGTTTTGTGCACTCAGACTGGAGTGTTTTTTTACATGAATCAGCACTCCGTACACACAGGAACTCAAGCGCTTCCTTTATCTCTGTGTATGTTTGTGTCTGGTTAAATCATTTAATAGCTTTCTTTTCTTTATTTATAGATCCCCACATTATGCTTGCCCAGAGGTCATAAGAGTAAGTTACTTTCCTCTCAGTGTGTGTGTGTGTGTGTGTGTGTGTGTGTGTGTGTGTGTGTGTGTGTGCGTGTCTAATGCTACCCCGTCCTTGCATTTGTGTTTCAGGGGGAGAAGTACGATGGTCGCAGGGCAGATGTTTGGAGTTGTGGAGTCATCCTCTTTGCTCTTCTTGTGGTAAGAAGATCCTTCTTGTCTATTCTTTCTTCCAGTATTTTGTTTTATGTAGTCTTTTTCAATCTGCCCTTTGATTCCGACTATTCATCTCATGCAGAACAATAATCACTTTGAACCTCCTGCACGGTATTCTCTCAGGGATCAGTATTAAATCTTACAAAGGTGCCCTGTGAAGTTTTTGCTCGTCATCGTTTTGTTGATATCTTGTGCTCCACTGGCAAGGTAGCAGGACGCACATGCACGTGGGTGACACGATACGTGACTGCCGACGGCTTTACACTGACTGACAGCTTGTGACGGTCACCTGCCAAGAAATGTAGCAATGCACCAGCAAAAAGCAAGAAGAAAAAGACTGTTAGCAAACACAAAAAACATTTGGGAAGCCAATATATATACACAACACAAAGAAATAGCTGTATTTGTCTAGAAAATGCCTTTATAGGACTGTAAAATGGTGAATTGCCATTTTACACTCAGGGTGAGGGGCTATTGTTTGGATTAAACAAACAAGATATAACGTGTTAATTATTTCAGCTTTAGAGGTGCTGGTAGCCATATTTTGTTACCTTTCAACAGAGCCAGGCTAGCTGTTTACACCTGTTTTGTATTTCTCCAAAATGTTGAACTATTCCTTTAACTATGTTGAGTGTGACAGAGTCTCTGGTGGACACACAAAACAACCAACCGCAAACGTTACGTGGCTCTGCTTGCACAAATGCGTGACTATGTGTCTCGTTTTAATCGTCTTCTATAATCTCTCTCGCATTTCATTTTCTCACCTTCTTTCTGTCTCGCTCCATCCTCTTCCTTCCCTTCCCAGGGTGCCTTGCCCTTTGACCATGATAACCTGCGGCAGCTTCTCGAGAAAGTGAAGAGCGGGGTATTCCACATGCCCCACTTTATACCTCCTGACTGCCAAGCTTTGCTTAAAGGAATGATAGAAGTCAACGCTGACAAGAGACTCACGGTGAGGAGATATCAGGCCCATGGGGCTTATAAGGGGAGAGGACAAAAACACATTAAGTGTTAAAATCACTAGCTAATGGCAATGTACTTTGAATTATATTGAAGCAATTTATATATTTAACTACAGTGAAGCTTGAGAATAGAAGCAAAATTTTGGAGTCAAAGAGCAAGGGGTTGTTTTTTTGCATCATGGAACAAAAATATGCAAACTGCTTTTTTGAACCAGGTGAGACACACGTAACAAATACAGAAGTATGAAAACATTGCAGTGCACTGAGGAGATATGGCATTTTCTAGTCAACGATCATAAAGGGCATTGACAAAGGTCTATCAAAATCCCTGTCCGCCAAGAATGTTGTCTTGCGTAGTCGTCTTAAACAACATACCACTGAACAGCTATTGTCCAGTCATAGCTTAGCAGTTACTCCTCCCCAAAATCTATCAGCAGCTGACAAAACCTGTGATTGTAGGAATGAGAAACCTGCTTTTCACTGCCTCTGTTTGAAATACAGGGCCCATTCGGTTATCATTCTAAATTGCACATGAATGGAGAGCTTGACAGGAAGTAGCAGCGGTAACTAAAGGCAGCGGGGCCTATCAAATGGGCAATTGTTGCCACTCACAATGCACCACATCGGTTTCTACAGCCCATCAAGCATGAACCAGGCATTTAGGGAGGGAGGAAGGAAAGAAAAACCCCAGCCGCAGGCCTTGCTTCAAGATGTGACAGAAATGGACCCTGACACAAGACCAGGAGGAAGGAGATGAGGAGGGAGGAAAGAACACAGCAGAGGGGTGGGCCTGAGGTATCGCTTAAAGACAGGAGCAGAGTAAGCCATGACAGGATAGCCCTGAAATTCTGTTCCAAGGCAAGCCTAATGTTTATTATGGAGACATAAATTATATATACATATATATATATATAAATATCCATGTATGCACAATATGAATGGATGGATCAAGTGGTTTCATCAGTGGCTGTAAAGAAGGATGGAGGCACTGAGGGTGAAAGAGGACCTCTCTTCCTTTTCACCTAAATGTCAGCTGTCCCTCCTGAAAGCAAGGCCTGAAAAGAGGCTGGCAATTCAGAGCGAGATGGAGGGGCGAGGGTATGGGTATGTGAAAGAATAAGTGAATGACTAAGTGAATGGGCTGCTAGAGGAAGTTCTCCTGCACTCTGGTTCTAAATTGAAGCTGGGTTAAAGCAGGCATGCGGAGCGCAAATGAATCCATGCTCACAGGAGGCATAACGATGGAGGCGGCTGTGACAACGTGGCTCGCATGGTGCTGTAAAAAAAAGCCGGAGAGAACGAAAATGCCCGGTCAGTTAGTCATTCAGCTACAACAGAGCAGATTTAATCAAAGCTGTGGCTTCGTCTGATGAGCTGTTGATTAATAGAGCCTGAAACCAGGTCAGACTGTCTCTCTGTCTGTAACTGTCTGCTAGTTGCCTCCATGGTAACCAACCACCACGCACGGAGACAGATTTCAATCCAGTTCAAAAGGATATCTGCAGCTCGCAAGCAGAGCATTAGGAAATTGTTCCCTTTTTCATCACATTCACATCAGGAAACAGGAATGTTGGAGTGCCTCATCTGTGCTGCATAACATTACTTTCTAAGAAAGTTAACAAATGCAAAGCTCTCACTGCACGCAGCTGCTTGCTAGTATCCTCTCTGCAGATACAGTGTTCACAGCAGGCCCACTTCTGACTTTTTACACATTTGCAGAACTGCAGCTGCTCCATTACTCCACCCCCAAGAGATCCGGTGCAGCACTGATGCGATGGCTGCCAGTGTATGCAGTCCTAATGCAGAGAGGGGACCTCTACAGAATATACAATGTAGTAGGGGACTTAGGACTGGACCGCAGATAAACTTATCCTGTCGTTGTGAAAGTAGAAACGAGTAGAAAAGAGCTGTATTGAGCTAAATGCTAACATCAGTATGCTAACGTGCTCACATTGACGACGCAAACATGCTGATGTTTAGCAGGTGTAGTGTTTACCATGTTCACCATGGGGAGAGTTCGAGGGAACACACAGGCTAATTCCTGAAACCCATTCTGGCCATCACTGAGTGCATCTGCAATGCTGACTTCCATAAGGAAAAGAAATACTGGTTTGAGTCAAGACCTTTTTCACAGAGAAACCAGTGTTCAGTTTAACATTATGTTTTTGTTGATTTCAGCTAGAAGCAATACAGAAACACGCCTGGTACCAGTAAGTACATTCATTTTTCTTACTTACTTTCTTTTTTATCTTTTCCCTTCTCCGCTAAAGCACCCCCTCCCCCGCTATGCACTTTACAAACACCTCCCTTTAGGCTCCAAACTACCTATGCTGTTATCAGCAAAGACATATCAGTTTCAAAGCAAGAGTAAAAATATAAATTTCCTCCTGTTAATTTCAACGCTGTTTTGAGCTCAGAGTGAACAGTCACAATACCAGATCACAGGTTAAGTTACAAGTTCCTCATAGTAAGTCTGATCATAAGCTGTAATGCTTCTGAAGCTGTTATATTGGTACTAAAGTAACATATTATAGATGTATGTATACAGTATGTTACGAGGTAGACAGGCGAGGGAACTCTGTGATCTGTTTTGGATTTTACCTTTTCAGTTTACTGAAGGCATGAAAGTGAAAGCATAGAGAGAGAAGAAGTAGCTGCGAGCCTCGAGACATAAGCAAAGTTTAGCTTGGTGTAAGGTACTGCACCACGGCCAGAATCAGCCTGATATATTGACAAACCAACATCTATATCTTTTTGTTGATAATCATACCGCTCCACCTGCGTACTGTTGGACCTGATTCCCTATCAGTGCTTGCAGTAAACTTTGAGATGTTTCTAATTGTGCACGCTAACCACATACATTGACTTTTCCCTATCAGGGGCGGTCGAAATGAGCCTTGCCCAGAGCAGCCCCCCCCTCGCCGGGTGTGTGTGAAGAGGATCGTGTCCTTAACAGAGCTGGACCCTGACGTCCTGGAAAGCATGTACTCCTTAGGCTGCTTCAGAGACCGGGTCAAACTCACACAGGACCTTACAAGTGAGGAGTGAGTAAATATAACCCATCAAACATTTCCACCTTGAATAGATGGCGATGCATCAATGCGTGCACCACTGTTGAGAAGCAACTATCCTGGATTATACCACAAGAACAACACAAACATCAAACAAACAGTTTTATAAATCTGCGTTATACATATAAATAGACAAATTAGAGAATTCAAAACTGTGTCTCCGCTGCACCTGTTAATCCCTAGGCATGTGCAATAATTAAAAAAAGTAGAATAGACGTGAAAGTCTCGCAGAGGCCCAAGTGCAGGTGTGTTTGCGTGCATGCTGAAAAGAAGAAATGGCATAATTGTGCGTGTGTGTTCATTTTTAATTTCTCTCTCACAATGTCGCCGGTCACTTACTTACATCATTAATCTGCCTGGCATGGCAGGAACAAGAGCAACAATGCCTCTTTATTTCTCTCTCTCTCTCTCTCTCTCTCTCTCTCTCTCTCTCTCTCTCTCCCTCCCCGCCCATGCCTTTGGGTCCGCCTTCTTTTCCCAACTGATGCGTCTTCTCACCACCCACAATGCAACAGCAGGTGCGGTTCATCCCTCCTCAACAAGACATGCCAGCCAGCATGAAGCACTTACACTGACGCTGCACTAATCAATGTTTTTATGTTAAGAATGCATCAAATGACTATGTGAAAGGGCGCAGAGAATCATGAGCCGCCGACTCTGCAGTTCTGCTCATCGCCACGAAGCGTTTTAGCATCTCACAGCTCCTTGCTTTGGTTTTCCGGCCTGCAACTCGACTGTTTTGACTCACGGCCCTCGTCGTCCATTTTACCAGCCACAGTAGGTGGCTGTTGTCAGTGAAAAAAGCTCTGATAAATCCACTGACCAGCACCAAACAGCAGACAGACAAATTTAGCAACTATCTGGTGAACATAGCGGAGCATTTAGCAGCTAAAGAGCCAGATATTTCCCTTCAGAGTTAGTGGAAACCAAAAACAGCTGAAGGGAGAGTGAATATTGGGCTTCGACAAGCCTCAGTCTTTTCCGTGTTCTGCCACTTTTTCTCAGCCTCTGTCAGCTTAAATCTGTTGCCAGTCTCCTCTCCTTCTGACCTTTTGGTTTCTGTGTCTCTCTGCATCATCGCCTGCAGGGAGAACCAGGAGAAGATGATCTACTACCTCCTGCTGGACAGAAAGGAGCGGTACCCCAGCTGCGAGGACGAGGATCTGCCGCCCAGAAATGACATAGGTGAGAACACTTACTCGTTAACCATTTAATGGTCTAACCAAACAACGGTCTAAGAACAACCAGACAAAAGCTTGATTACCAAAATGCTAATGTCATTTTTCCTCTGGAGTGTGCTTTTACCATTGGAAAATTCACCACAAAATGTCCAAATGTCGTGAGAACTTTTAAAAACATGGATAAATTTCCATTTTCCATTTCTTAACGGGTACTTTTGTCCTACAAGACCCACCCAGGAAGCGTGTGGACTCCCCCATGCTGACGCGTCACGGCCGCTGTCGTCCGGAGAGGAAGAGCCTAGAGGTCCTCAGTGTCACAGATCAGGGGTCTCCCACCCCACCTCGCAGGGCCCTGGACACTAATGCACACAGCCAGAGGTACGAACCAGCACTGACATATCATGACATTTTTTTTGATCGACAGAAATTGCCAAGTTATTATCACAATTAGAAGTGGGAATAACATGATCAATAACAAGCTCAACCTTAGAACGGATTAGAATTTATAAACTACAGATTATCTTGTGATTGTTGCACCGGAACGTTCCATCCACCACAATGACTCTTGATGTTTGCTGCTGTCTTCAAAAGGTCTCGTTCAGTCAGCGGAGCGTCCACAGGCCTGTCCTCCAGTCCCCTCAGCAGTCCAAGGGTAAGAACTTCACTCTGTTCTAATATCTTTATCTGTGGTGTAGAAGTATTCATTGCCTCTGACCTTGTAATCATAACCAGCAGGGTTTAACCTGCGGTCTGGAGACACAGAGGTGCTATTTAGACTGCAAAGCAAACAAAAGGGTGTTAATATAACAAACTACACCCTACACCTGATGTTGCAAGAACTTGTGAGACGTCAGATCACAAGTAATCGCACCCATTTCCCTTTGCATGTAATGATCCTGAAAAATGTGCTGTTCTGTACTTTACATCACATAATCTGGAATAATGACTACACTCATGGGAGTGGGGGATTGGCACAGAAAGCGGCATTAATGTTTAATTACTGTTCTCGGTTTGAGCCTGCCGGCCGGTTGGGACCTTTCTGCATGGAGTTGTTGTTCTCTCTGGGTGACAGTTTCCTCCCACAGTCCAAAGACATGCAGGTCAGGTTAAATGGCGACTCTAAAAATGCTGTCTGTCTCTATGCGTCCACCCTGTGATTGACTGGCGACCTGTCCAGGGTGTACCCCGCCTCTCGCCCAATGTCAGCTGGGATTGGCTCCAGCCCCCAACCCCCAACCCCCGCAGCCCAATGAGCACATTTTCCAAAATGTCAACATAGTTTATGACCAGCTTGGTGTTAAATTTACTTACGTGTTCTTGGTGAGCATTAGGACTGTAGAACTGGGACAATGGGAAAGTGGCTTAGTCTGAAGCACACCCAAAACCCGTCTATTTTTATACGTACAGGAAGACATTGATCGCAAAATATGATACATGCTACTTCTGCCATTTATTGTGGACCAGGCTTCCATTCTGTCTGCATATACAGTAAAGATCACATGTCAGAAACTGGGATCAATTCAAACCTCCCCTGTCATTTTTACCCACCTTATATCGTACAAGCACATTTCGTAAGGATAAGGCTGATCAGATTATTCTAATTGTCAACAAATTTCACGAAAAGACCAAAACCAACAATGGATTGATTGTACTAGTAAGTATATTCTGTGTAACCAAAGCCATTATTGTCCAAAAACTATTAAAATCAATCAATCAATCAATGAGCCTTAGTGTTGCAATGGGTGACATGTTCCTTTATTGCCATGAACTGTTGCACTGTTAATTTTAAGCCAATCCCACATACACAAACCTGTTGCTGTAAATACTAGCTAACGTACCAAATGTGTATTCATCTGCAGCTGAAAATAGTCCCTAATAAATGCACCCTTTCCTCCTGTTTGTGTAATGTTTGATTAAAAACTACAGTGCCCTGTTGTTTCACGAAAATAGTGAGCATTGAATATATATATATGACCCGTTTTTAACATCTAAATGATGTTTACATCTACAATAGGGACCAGTGGGCTTGGAGCAAAGACAAAATTAGGATATTTATACGGGTTTCTGAAGGCAACATATTGTTCATGTATGAGTTGCAACCAATCAGTCTTTGTTTGCTCTCTACAGTCTTGTGTGTTGTGGTGGACTCAAAACAGCCTTACATGTCAAATGAACCAATGTCTTTCCAGTCTTTTCCTATTGAGCACACAGTGCATGTAGTTAACTTGTGTATTATCAGCAGCTTCAATATATAAATATCAGTTTTTTCCATCAAGACCAAATTTCCTGTGGTGATGTTATTTTTTCTCTGATAACTCTTTCTCACACTGTCACTGCTAGCCATGCCTTTCCATCAAACTGTCACATTTTCAGTCATACATATTCCCATTTTGTAGACACACCATGCTGCCTCATACAAACAGTCTGTTTCCACATGCTGATATCGACAAAAAGGGACAAAAACACACACACATATACTGTAACTATACCTAGTGTATAGATCACCAAATCCATCTTCCATTTGGCACATCTGATCGAGGTTTGTTGAAGAATTGTTTCCATGAACCATAATTCATTACCATTGCTCTCTCTCATCTGTCCATCCCTCTTTCCCTCCTTCTCCCCATCTCTCTGTGTCTGCCCATCAGAGCCCGGTCTTCACTTTCAGCCACCCAGAAGCCACCCCCACCTCCGCTTCCTCCTCCAAAGACCCTAAACCAGGAAGTGCCACCACCTCTCGGCCTACCCGCCCGGCGCCTGACCCAAAAACCCAGACCCTCCCCTCAAAGTGCCCCACTGACCGGCCCCCGCTCTACTCCATGAAGTCCCTCCCTCTCCAGACTCCACGCTCCCCGTCCCCGTCCCCCTCCCCACTCCTCTCGCCCATCCCACGCTTCTTCAACTTCCCCTCTCCGTCTGTCTTCAAGTCCAAGAACGTCCACTCGTCCTCTAACTCCTCTGCCACCCCTCCTCCTGTGTCGCAGGTAACGCCGCAGGGCTCACCGCTCCCCACCCCGCTGGGCACGCCTGTGCACCAAATCCAACACCCTTCCTCCACCACCACCCCTCCCTCCTCTTCCTCCTCGTCTTCTTCTTCCAGAGCGGAGGGAGCCGGCGGGGCCTCGCTGTCGCTTACCCCGCCCTCCAGCCCGGGCGGCAGTGGAGGTCTGGCCGCCTCGAGCTCCGGCCACTGGAGAACAAGGCTCAACTCGTTCAAAAACAACCTATTGGGCTCTCCGCGCTTCCATCGGCGCAAGCTGCAAGGTGAGTGAATTCAA
This sequence comes from Gadopsis bispinosus, assembly GCA_036024995.1. Classification (NCBI taxonomy): domain Eukaryota; kingdom Metazoa; phylum Chordata; class Actinopteri; order Centrarchiformes; family Percichthyidae; genus Gadopsis; species Gadopsis bispinosus. The sequence goes on from JAVQJV010033519.1 coordinate 20,598, forward strand.
ACAAACACAAAGGGAATGATGACACTGATTGGTTGAGATAATGCATCCCAAACATTTTTCGCCATCAATGTGAACTTGATGTTCTGCTAACACTTAAAACAATCAGAGGTCTCCTACTCTGCATCCACAGCCAAGAAAGAATCTATTATTACCAAGAAATGACTGCGTGCCCCAGCCTGCAGCTTGCGGCTGTGTTGGCTTAATGCCTGATTCTGTGATAATCTGTAACTAGGGCAATTAAATTAGGGCCAGTCATCAAGATTTTTTCTTCCTCTCTCTCTTATTTCTTTTTTTAGTCCCCACATCAGAGGACATGTCAAGTTTGACTCCAGAGTCCAGTCCAGAGTAAGTCCACGAATGTCTCAACAGTTTGATAATAGCATTAGCATTAGCGTCATCTCCTTGACATCAGTGTGTCTGACTGAACACTATGTTCGTCATTATAGGCCAGTTAAAAATAACATATCCAACCCGAATTTATTTTGTATACTAGTTTATTTGTACTCGAAAAGTGTGAAATGTGAATGCAACTCATCTGTCATGTATCAAACGCTCGCTTGTTTGCAGACTGGCTAAGAGGTCTTGGTTCGGGAACTTCATCAGCCTGGAGAAAGAGGAGCAGATCTTTGTTTTGATCCGAGACAAGCCGCTCAGTTCTATCAAGGCCGACATCGTCCATGCTTTTCTCTCTGTGAGTGCGATCGAGCTTAGATACGCCTCGACAACTTCCAGCATTACTTTGTAACACCATTTGGGGCGTAAAAGGCGCAGATTTAAGATTGTATCTTTTTCACTCAGCGTCACCCTTTTCTTTTGCCTCTCCAGATCCCATCCCTCAGTCACAGTGTGGTGTCTCAGAACAGTTTCCGGGCAGAGTACAAGTCCTCTGGCGGCCCCTCTGTCTTCCAGAAGCCTGTCAAGTTCCAAGTATTATTCCATTTTTTTTACATCTTCAGCTCTGACAGACCCCAAAACTCCATCTTTACAAATCACTTTAGGGACAATTTAAGCAGAATCTACGGTTCAAGCTGCAGTTTGCAGTTAGTGGTAGTGTTCTTTATGGTGGATGAATGTTTGCCGTATTATGTTTGTACATCGAAAATTCATCAATGTAGTCAAACGTGCAGGTGATTTGATATTGCATCCTTTTTTGTTCTGCTTTGAATTTAGCTACATAGGTGAACAACTGAGAGCTGTTCATTTAATTTATTTGATACCTTTATCCTTAAAGCCACTGTGTGTAGAATTTGAACATTTCCAACTTTGGCGCCCCCCAGTGGTAGTATCAAAAAACCCAGGCGGTCCAGCAGTGCATGTAACCCTAACAGTCTTTGAGCTGTGTGCTCGAGCAGACCTTATTATCTCAACAATCTTGGTCATGATCCTTTTCTCCTGCAGGTGGACATAGCTTTCTCTGAGGGGGAGAGGGAACGAGAGAGGGAGCGAGCAGAGAGGGATGGAAGAAGAGAGATGGGCATCTACAGCGTCACCTTCACTCTAATAACAGGCAAGGGGATAATGTCCTTAGATTGTAGTGTCCTGCAGGAAATGCATGCATAGGACTTTGAGGTTCCAGGTGGCCTTTGAAACCCAATTTAAAAAATTGTGATGACGCTAAAATGTGTTGCCCATGAAGGGAATTTGTTGTAGATTTAATAAATAGACAACATTATGGATTTCTCATATGTACAGCTTGGCTGCCAAGTAATCTAGTTGTTATTAATAAAATATGTGGATTATGAGACTAAAAGCGTGGAGTCTTGAATTGTCTTTCATTCATGCTCATTTCATCTTTAGTCTATATTTTGAATTTATATGCTCGCCCCGTTTCTGTTTTGTTTATTTTCACAGTTTTAGGCTTTGGCCATTAAAGTGGCAATAATTGATATGTGTATAATAGCAATTTATGAAATGACTGTGACAATGTGCAACGAGTCGCTCGTAGTAATGAACCTGCAGAGAATTATCAGCTGAATCTGCAGCTTTAAACTGAGCTTTAAAGTGACTTTCAGCTCATTGTGTTGGTTAATTCTCACTGCTCTCATAGTGTTGCTGTCGGTTTCCGCAGGCAGCTGTTTCCAGTGAAAAATGTACGCTATCTGCTCAGCACCAAACAATAGCCAGACCAAGTTAGCAGCTAGCTGGTGAACATGGCGAGGCATTTAGCAGCTAAATAGACAGATGCTTCCCTGAAGAGACAAAAACAGAGCTGAAATGAACATTGGACTTATTTTTGCCAGGTGAAGAGAAACACAACTCCAAATGAATGCTAGTGTTGCTCTGTGTCTGCTGGTTGGTGACAAATACACATTTGTTTGCAACGCAGTGTTTTCTGACAAGTTTGCCATATTAACTCACAGGGTGATAATATGTCAGTTTTGGACGCACAGCTCTTTCTGCTGCCCTCAAGTGGCCAAATAAATCAGTTTTTGCAGATTTAAAAGTACCAGGAATATATGGAAACTGAGGCTAAAAATATGGACTCTGTATCCTTGATGCAAAATTTCTGTTTTGGTATTTAAATTCGGATTGATCCTCTTCTCTTAGGTCCCAGTCGCAGGTTCAAGAGAGTGGTGGAAACCATTCAGGCTCAGCTCCTGAGTAGTCATGATCAGCCTTCTGTGCAGGCACTGGCTGGTAAGTAGCACACACACACACACTACATGTACTGGTTGTTTGATTGGTTGTTAGTTTGTTTCACGTCTTCTCTCCCTGATTTGACCTCTGGCCCCTCAGATGAGAAGAATGGTCAGCTTTCCCGACAGCCCAGCACTCCTTCGCGTCAGAACTCCCGGCGTTCCGAAAGCGGATCCGAGCGGGGAGAGAAGGAGCACGCGGTGGAGGGAGGAGGGAGCAGCAGCGGGACCGTCTTACAAAGGCGAGAGTCGGGGAAAGACAAGACCAGACTCCTCTCGTCGTCCAACGGGACGCAGTCTCATCCCTGATAAGAATGTTGTGGGAGAGAGGCGAGGGTCATCTGCCTGGCCTTTTCCTCTTCCATCCCTGAGTCCTTCCCACATTCTTTCCTTCACTATTTCCTTACTTCCTGCCTTGCTTCCTACCATTAGTCCAAAGCAATAGGACGGAGGAGGGGGACTTTTTTTCCTTGAGGCTGACAGGGATAGGATGGAGAATTCCCCACAAATGGCTGATTTGAGCAGAAATGTGTGTTTGTGGGGATAGCGGAGGCAGGTTGAGCCGATCTCTAGCTAGCCTTCAAGGGCAGCTTCACCCCAGAGGAACAAGTCCGAAGACAGGATGTCCAAAAAAGTCCCACCTTACCAGAGAAATACAGGAAAAGCTCACAGCCAGGGAAACACATAGTTCACCCACTTTGACGAATCAAGAAAGCACATGACAAACCCGCCGTCCAATCACATGCAACACATGGTTCAAATCCAACAGGAAACCTCCCGTCAGTCAGACAAAATAGCACAGGAAGGTACTAACCCGTATGTCATGCTCTTTTATCATTTTCTGACCAGCCAGCTGTCACCTGGATAATCATCAAGTCTCCGCAACACCACCTGACCAAACGTGATGAGTCACATGACTCGTGACTGAAACCTGCTCTCCTTTCTTCTCCTCACTTTCCAACTGAAGAAAAGTGCGTTTCCTCAAGCAAAGCGACAAAATGAGGATGTGTTTTGAGAAAGGAACAACAATGATGACATGATTGTCAAAGTGGATGTTATCTGTTGATAAGTGGCAAATGTAATGCTGCACTTTAACAATCAAGGCGTCTGAGAGCAGAGGAAAGCACGCAAAGAAATGATGGAGAATTGATCTGACGTGGTCTACGTAGTGTAGCCCTACAGCTAGGTGAATATCAAAATAGGACAGACAAGACGTAACTTTTCCTTGAGTGTATGAGAAGCATAAAGCCCCGCAAGTATTTCTGAATTTCACTGATGAAGCTATGATACCGTATTGCCTTTAACGGAGGAGAAAAAAGTGGATAGTTAGTTAGATTTAGGCCCATTCTGAGGACACTAGTCACATACAGTCACAGGTAGAAAGTCTCAAAAGTGAGCTGGAAGAGAGGGAGGTGAATAGATAGATGGAGACAGGTACCCATTTGATAGCAAAGGAAGGAAAAAAAAGAAAAACTAGTAGCCAAAAACCATAGCTAACTTAGAGATGAAAATGAAAGTCAGTTCTGTTAAATGATGAGGTGAGGACTTGTCTATGTCAATACATTCATGTGCGTGTGTACATTCAAAGAGTTTATTCTCCTGTAAACACTGAAGCAATTCCTTCTTCTGTGGAAGAAGCGGAACAAAATCCACAGTTCATGCACTCTAATGATTAGCCGAAGCTAAGCCTTCAGCAGTCCCGATTAGCCTAACTAACATTGTATTAGAAGACATACTCAGCTTTATTGTAATGATAGCACAATACCATATGTAGCAAACAATATTTAAGACCCCTTTACAGGTTTTCATTTTAAAACAATTAAAACAACAAGCTAGCCACAGCTAATTTTCACAGCTGATTGACAGACGCCAGCTAGAAAATAATAATGGTGCTTGTGTTTACCTCTGTCTGAAATCAAGGTGTGTGTGTGTGTGTTGTGTGTGGAAAAAATGAGAATGGGAAAATTTAGGAAAAGCTTCTGCTAGTCTTGTAGTGACATCATTTAAATAGGCTAATTTAGCTACTTTTGCTTCACATTTCACTTGTTTGTTTGAAACCAGATACAAACTGTGAAGCTGCTTTTAAATTAGCTGAATCTATTGTATTAGCATTAGCTTTAATGGTTTTTATCCATAATTCTATCCAGATAGCACTGCTTTACAAGAGAGAGGAGAAAGAAAGGATTAAAAAAAATAAAAAATGCATAATACAGTAGTGCAAAAACCGTGCAATAAAACCAAACAAACTGACTGGTAACAAAGATGAGAATCAACAAATAGCAAAAGCATGTATGCCAGGGACAATGAAGTATATAGAAGGTAGCAGTAAAACAAAGAAGGCAGAACAAACAGTAGAACAAAACAGAACAATTTACGGTCTGAGGTACATAATGTAAATGTGGCTCAAGCCCACATATAACTACCAGAACAAAAACTACACATTTAATTTGACTAACTCAGATATATACGCTTCAGCTGAACTTTAGAATACATTTTTTTCACAGTGGATTTTGTCTCATGGCCAGTATGGAGAGGAGGAATGATTACAGTGACCAATAACTCTTTCAATGTACATATGGACATGTGCATATTGTATGAAAGACTTTAAAGAAAGTTCAAACCTATCCTTTAACTGAGAGGAGAATTAAAGTCCACGAAATTAAAATACAGAGGCTTGTCAAACAGGACAACCAAGACCCACCAGACCCACAACCGAAACCCTTGATATGTTCCTTTTTGTTTGACAATGCATAATGATGCAGGGTGACGCCAAAGCCCCAACAAAAGCCTCAGCCCTTTCTGCCTCTCTATAAGGAGAGACGGAGGGGGGACAGAGAGATTCAGGTGAAGATGAAGAAATAATGTACTTTTCACAAGAAGGAAGGCAAGAAAGAAAAAGGACTCGGGTGTGTCTATTGTCATAAAAACTCTGCGCACATACTGCCTGCAGGGAGGGGGAAGGAAAAATGAAGCCACACATTAAGAATGAAATTTTGCTTGTTTTCGTTATTCCTTTCCATACATTCTTTTTTCTACTGTGCTCTGGTCTTTCTGTATTTTTTCTTTTTTTAAACATGCTTGCCACCAGCAGAATAGAGGGCGGCGCTAACCATGTGAATGTCAAAGACGTTTTTTGAAACTATTGCAACAGTGTGAACATATTTTTGTTCCATATATTTATTGAACATGTATTTATTTGTCTATTTATTTATGTATGTGTTTATTTGTCATGTATTTGTTGAGAGTGGGATTTTTTTTTCCATGAACTGAAAAGCAGGGGATGGGCGAAGACAGGGAAATGTCACTTTCAAGATGTCTGACACCTCCAGAGCAAACTGAAAAACAACTCCTCTCCTTTTTCTGGAAGTGATGCTGCAAAAATACCTTCTAGATTTATGTTGTGCTTTTAGACGTTTAGTTTTTGTTTTGTTAATTTGTCACTGTTTGCTACCATAGGTTTTCACATTTTCTGACGCCAGACAAAAAATCCACACACACACAGTGAGAGATGAGTTTCATGTGGAGTTCACTTCTTCAGGCATTTGTTCAGTTCATTTGTGTGCCCCTTCATTCAGGTGTAATTCAGGTTATCAACAGCTAAGGCAAAAGAGAGCTGCTGCCATGTTACAGAATTCTTTCAAAGACGTCTGTGCACACACACGCACAGACCTTTCAAATTAAAAGTCTTTTTTTAGCCAGACTAGCGACATGGTGCTCTATGGAAAGCAATGTTGGTTTGTCAGTTCACTTTGGTGCAGACTGAAATATCTCAACAACCACTGGATGGATTGCCATGACATTTTAAAGACGTTCATGATCCCCAGAGAATGAACCCTAATGACTTTGACCCTCTGACTTTTCATCCAGAACCATTGGTTTTCACTTATCCAGTAAAATATCTCAACATGTACCAGATGGATTGGTACCAAATCTTGCACAGATGATGCATACTATCATTTTGACATTAATGATCAACCGACTATTAACCCGGCGCCATCATCAGGCCAAAATTCAAATTTGCCCCATGGATTTGTGTTTACAGCTAAGTAGCAAATGTTAGCACGCTAACAAGTAAAACTAAGAAAGTGAACATGGCAAACATTATACCTGCTATACATCAGCATGTTAGCATTGTCTGTGAGCATGTTAACATGCTGAAGTTAGCATTTAGCTCAAACCACTGCTAGCTTCACAGAGCAGCTAGCATGGCTGAAGACTTTGAGTCTTGTTCAGAATGCTAAATGATTCATGGACAGCGACTGCAAACACAAATGTATGTTCTTGTCCTATTCATCACCTGTGAAACACGTTATTCATGCAAATCAACACTCCACTGAAACCATTACACATTTCTAACTGACTCTCTGTAGTCTCTTCACACGCTCTGCACACTTAATTGAAACAGCTGAATGGCCATTTTCAGTACTTTTTTGTTCTTTCACAAATTCCTTGAAACCTGGAAAATGTGGTTAGCAATTATACTTCAACATCCTGGAATCTGTTTACCCAAGGGATTAGCATCCTAATCCTATCTGATAAGCGCATGTTAGTCAAAGGTGATGTTTTTTAGCATGGTTGCCGAAGGACATAATCAAGAAAAATTTTGTTTTCACTTTTTACTTAAATGTGTTTTCCCCCTCTCATGTAACCACAGGCTTTCCTTTACCCATCCTGGCGAGCAAAGGTCATGTTTACACCTGGTATTAACATGCGTCCTGGGTGATCCGATCACAACTGGACAGCTCTAAGTACATCGGTCCATACCTGGCATTAGACTGTGTCTCCTCAAGTGATCGGAGTTCATCGCCCCGCTCATTTCCATTGGAAAAGATCAAATGCGTTGTTTTTATTTGCGATGCAATATTGATTGTTTTGTGACATGCACTTCCTGTTCCTAGTCTGCCAGGAATTAAAAGAAGAAGTTTGCAAAGACCTTGGCGTCGGTGCAACATCAAAACAATACAGACTGGGTCTATTCCTTGGTGTGTTCCAGGCAAACCAAATCACCCAAGATGTTTGACTCTTGATATATCTTCGTTTCTTGTTTTGCACTTTAATATGACGGCATTGGCGAATGAGTACGTACTTCCGCATGCGTAGAGTGAAGGAGGGAACATTCGGGCACACACTGCTAAAAGAATGTGGCCATATGCGGGCCCAGACCACCTCAGAATGTGGTCTGAGCGATCGGATCTCAGTGCGTCCTCAATGCATCTTGGGTGCATTCACACCTACACTTGGAGCTGTCCACTTGTGATCGGATCACCCAAGACTCAGGTTAATGCCAGGCGTTAACAGGGCCACGCTGGGCTCCATAGAAGGATCTGGCAGTGAGGTGCGCACATCAGAAAGGTCAAAAGTCATGGTGGGTTTAGAGTAAAACACTCCCATACACAAATGAGAATGTTATGTCAAAGTCTTTTTTTTTGTACACGCAGTCAGAGTCAAGTTCACCTTACATCCACTTTTAAGGAGGAAAGAAGCCAGTTAGAGGATAGAAATGGGAAGAGCAAGGCAGAAAGAAAGGAACAAAAGGGGCTCTGGATTAAAATTCCATTCAAAGACACAACGGGGCCCTCGGCACATTTGCAGCTGAGAAATTCCCACACTCGCAAAACTCTCCTATTGAAAGAAATCTCACCCCTCCCTCCCTCCCTCCCTCCCTTAGCCTTTACCCCCCCTCACACATCCACCCATTCACTTTACATTTTCTACACCCCCCATTCCTCCTCTTTGTATCTCTTGAAACCTGCTCCACGCCCATCCTTGTCCCAACAGCACATATCTCACCCCCTTATATAATCATCCCCTCCTCCCCTTGTATACATTTTATACACTGTATACTTCAACGCAGATGCTGTATACACTTGTATACACTGTATGCCTGTCTCCGTCTCCATTGTATGCCATCCATATGTATGTAACATTCACTATCTTTTATCGACACTGTAGTCACCGTACAACTCTTCCTCTCATCATTATTGCTCATTCTTCTTCTGCAGTTAGAATTGTACGACTATAATCTCTTGTCTCCCGCCCGTATTCCCCTCCACCCTGCCACACCCATGACACCCCTACCCCCCATCTTGTGAACCTCCACTCCATACAGTAGAAAAAGATTGGTTTTTTTTTCCACTTTTGGAGGAATTCGCCACGTCAGAAAAACAAACAAACTTGTGTGTGGGGGAGGGTGGGTCAAGAAAACTGCTAACACAATTAGCGATGATGATGACGACAAAGACGAAGAGAAATGTCTGTAGTATATTTACAAAAAAAGGAAAAGTGCACTATTATGACAATGATTATTATTGCCTGTGAGAAATACTGACCAATAAACAACAATGGAAATATATGCAGGTGTCTGTGTTTTGTTCTATGGTATACTCATAACAATGTTGAGTAACTACCGATATCCTTACTTGGAATGGTGGCAAAATCCTGGATCATACAGACTTCACTTGCGTCGTGGCTACCACTAAGGATACTTAGGTCATGTCCTTGGTGTTTTTCCATAGAATTGGAGGTTTTCAGGGTTTACATTCTGCAATAACACCAAAATTGCACGTCTTTTTTATTTTTTTTTTACAGTAAGGCAGATTCTGGCATTACTAGAATAAAAGTCAGGACTCAAAAAAATTTCACATGTGGCCCTAATCCTCTTCCATAAAATAGAGCTTCTTAATAAATTATAGTAAACGCAGGTTTAACAGGGCAAAAGCACAAAGGACAAAGTTGAAGACTTGAGAGGTTTTTGAAGAAAGTTGACAAAATAAGTGAGAAATGTTGCTTGGTAATAATTGAAATGACTATCTTTGTGCCAAGTGGAGCAAAGTGAACATCATTAGCTAGCTGACCAGACAGATGAGGGATTCTATGTGTTAAGCTACCACACAAGTTAACTTTAAATGGCTAATGTTAGTGACAGTATTAACTTCATAATCGAGTCAGATAATTCATGTATATTTTCGCCATATAGCTTATATAAAAACAGTTACCAACACACTCACATTATTGCTGTGATGCAGACTGTTCATTGTTTTTATAAAGTCAAAGGTTAGACATTACCACTTAGCAGTTAACTCTAGCTAACGGAACCTTAAAGTTGGGAAAGGGTCTATTTTGTTGTATATGATGTCCACTCTGGTACGTTATGTAAATGATTTGTGTGGAACTTTAACCAGGTCAAGATTAACCATGTTCATATACAAAGTATGTAAATTGTACATTTTACAACATGTTATTATTATATATATTTATATTATATAAAATCTCTCTCTATATATATCTTTCGGTCGTCCCCACCCAAACAGTTTATGCATCCTTTGTCAGAGGTGGGCGTGTCTGTATGACGACGTAATTTGAAGCGTCCTGCACTGGAAAGCAAAGCAAGGGAGCTCTCACTCTGACGCTAATTGAGTGTCCAGGAGAATTTATTCGTACAATCGCAGGCGCTAAAGCAAAGCAAATCTTTTTATCAGATACATTTCAATACAGAGTACTTACATCCACAGTTCAGTTCAGTAAAATTGTTGTAAAAAAAAAAACGTCTTAACTTATTGCCCTTTTTTCTTCTTCTACAAAATGCCATAATTTGGGTGAAATGAAATGAAAGAATTTGTCCCAGTATTTAAAACAAAATGACGGCATCTGTACAAAAGTTGTGAAAGGCCTGTGTAAAGTTGAAAACATAGTATGTATGTATGTATGTATGTATGTATGTATAAATGCTCGCTTACACTACTGTGCCACTTTCATAAATAAAATGATCTTTCTTTTTGGTCCAATCGTATCTTATCTTATGGGCTACAACAGTTAGTCCAGGATCATATCCTTGAGCACGCAGATGTGACGCGTCTGCGGTAAGGCCTACAGCTCCTCACGCTCACACGATCTTTGCTCGCTGGCACCTCCGTCGGAACTCTGTCAACGTCCTCGGGACGATGAGCTCGCGTTCACGGCGCGCGCTCTGTTGTAGAACTGAGAAGAAGGGTGCGGGTGCACACGCGGGCGTTTCCGTGTCAACATCCACGCCGAGAAAGTTCTCCGAAAGACACTTCAGGTACATTTTCAGGCGCATTTCCGTGCCCTTTCCGTGCGTTGCACGAATGGACCACTTTGAGTAGGACAGCAGTGATGCGGCACCAGGTTCACAGATTTATAGGTGTGTGCGCGTGTGTGTTTCAGGTTTCGTATTTGTTGTTTTGGCTGCTGCGCGTGTTTCTGTGCACCAACGCAGGAACATGATGATGATGATGATGATGGAGGGCATAGTTGCAGCAACTACTTCCTTCGGCAAAACCAGTTTGGGCTCCATTCGCACGGCGGCTGGCTGACAAACGTTACGTTGTATAAATGTTACTTTCAGGCTTTGACTTCTCGAACTGGCAGCCCGTGAGAGCCGAGTGCACCGCGTCTAAATCGGTGTAAATGGACATGTTGACTCACACCGCAGCCCAACTTGGCCCCTCTGCCTTCAAATGAGCAACAGTTGTCGGAAATGAAATGCTGTTTATATAAAACAAAATACGTGACGCATGAGGTAATTATGACTGGAAATATGACGTCATGTTAGCCACACATTCGAACCAACTTGTTTTTGTTTGCTGGGCCAATAAGAGAAAGTGTGTGTGTGTGTGTGTGCGCGCGCGTTATTAGTCCGTGTGCGCGCGCTGAGCGTGTCTGACTGACTGGACGCAGCTGCGTTTACGGACACCGGGTACTTTTCCACTCCGGCAGTTAAGACCTTTGTAGTGTATGTAATGTAATGTAGTGCCAAACAGCCAGTTTGTAGCTTTACCAAACTCCACTACACTCATAGTGACGCTTCGCTCTTTTTTTTTTTTATGTGCGTTTACGTCCAAAAAAACAAAAAAGGTATTCATATTTTGCACGTGTTTTACCAAAAGAGGAAGGAGGACATGACATTTCTGGCTGCCCGGACAGGAAAAACAGTGGCAACTTGAGAAACGGGTCATACAGCGTTTTTTCTTTTCCTTGTGCAGCACTGAATATTGTCTTCCGTCACATAGTTGGAAGAGTCTTTTGACCACTTAAGAAATACCTTCAGAACAGCTGTAAGGGTTGTCAAACAACCTCCTGGTTGTTTTTTTTAAGTATCTTAAGGCGTATTTATGTCATTATCTTTTATTCTAGTAAAGTCAGATGGCTGGAATGTGAGAGGCACAAACTGGAGCTAGATTTGGATGTGATGTGTCATGATACTAAGTGACTAAGCTCTAGAATATGTCTATGGAAACGCAGGAGTTTTAAAGCCAGTGTATTTTGATTAAAACCATGTTTGTAGCATTCACCATAGACGGACGGATTCTTATGGACCCAGCCAGGAGTGAGTGCTGGGCTGGGATCTAGTGATCTGTAGAAGGGCCAAGTAGCAGGTTTGGCTTTTGGCTTAAGGAAAGTGTAATGGCTGGATGTCCTCATGAACGAACACAGACACACACACACAGCTGTGAGAAATAACAGTCAACTGCTTGTGAGAAGGTTGAGACACACAAACAGATGGACAGGGTGATTTATATGTTGACCTACTTTCTATGGGATGCATGACATATCCAGAGGCCTAGTTCATCCGCATCAGATGTGGGACTCCGGAGCTCTCGGGCCTTCCTGTCTGGTGTTTAGAGAGGTTGATCTTTGGGACCCTGACGCATGTGTTGCCACCCGAGTTGTCACGGTCTGTTAGCTCAGGTAAAATTGAGAGCAATGCCTGACTAACAGTTTCCTTTAGTTGGCAACATGGGTCTAGAATAGGCCACACAGGAAGTAAATTCATTCCAAAAATGGACCAAGCCAGCAGCAGAGACGCTGTCGGCTTTCTGTCCAGTCCATCTATTGGCTCATCAAGAAACGTCATCGGAGTACAGAGTGAGGTCGGAGGATCAACGTTTTACACAAAGTTATACACACACGTCTTGAATTTGGCTTCCTCCAAAAAATCAAGAGTCTTAAATGTTTTTCTCATGGTTATAAGAGTTGGTTGTGAAATGTTTCTGTATGTGATTGCGGGCTGTCAGGAGACGCTTCTAAACTAAAAGTGGCATTCTGTGACAGCAGCAGGATGTTCAATCATTTTTAAAAATGTTTTGGTGGAGTTTCAGTCAGCACCAGTCACTTTTGCTCGCTACAGTAGCTGGAAGCTCATCCTCTCATGATGCAAAGCAAAAATGCTTCAAAATTCACAAGTGGGTTATTTATTGGCGTATTTTATGTCTCTTCAGCTCGTGTTAACCACAGACCTTTATGCTACATTCACATGCTCCTTGGATGGTCCCGTTTTCAGAGTTGGAAAGTTTATTCGTCCGACTTCTGTACATTCACAAGCTTTTAAGTCGCAATGTGGAAACAACATGGCCTCTACAAAGGTGATGTGTTGTATTTTATTGCTCAGAGCGTTTAAACAACATGTTGAGAACTAGATAGACTCTCTGTGAGAGTCACAGACTTGTTGCTGTACATTCCTGGAAACCACTAAAATATTGTTACCTGACTTGTTTTCAGGGTTGTTAAGCTTATACACTTTTCTAACTGATCTAGGTCACTCAGCATGGACAGCAACTAACTGTTACAACTAATTTAATACCAAGTTACATGTGAGCAAAGAATGTATATGCAATATGTGAATTCATGAAAACTTTCCTACCATCAACCAAACATTTACTTTTGTCCGCCACGTTTCTGCGTATTTCACGTCCACTTTTGGCAAGCTGGGTTCCAAAATCTTTGCAGACTTTCCGATGGTTGCTCAACAGCTGACTGCCCAGGCAGGGCACCAGGATAAACTGTCCATATGAACTGCATGCAGCACCGTTTCCTGAGCTGAACAGTCTGAACTTTGCATAATCAACATCAGCCCGGCCACCAAGAGGAGTGACTTTCCATTAGTTTGACTTTTACCTCTGTATGTAATGTAAGCACAAGAGTCGCTCGCCCAGCACAAGTGTAGCAGTCTGTCATGGCAACCTTTTATGAACCAAACCATGCAAGGACACATTCCCACACAGTGTCGGACGTGCATTTTATTCGCCGTGCTGCGGCGGGATTCGGTGAGACAACATTCCACTGACACATTCAATTACTCAAGTATTGTTGCACAGAGCCTTCATACATGAGAGGCCGTAAACACTGAGGTGCCTGCTGGCATTATACAGCTACCTGTTAGACCGTTTGTCATAAAACGAACCATAAAAGGTTATTAAAGCTGATGTTTAATCTGTCATAAATTATGCTACAGTCCCGGTGAAGTCGTGAATATTTTCAAGCTGTAGGGTTAAAGGGATGTAAAACTAGACTGTTGCAGAAAAACATTGTTGATTCTTTAATGATGAATTGTAGATAGAAAGGCATTGCTGTCTTAACTAATAAACAATTATTAATGAACCCTTCTGATCTCTGCGGTAGAAATGGTCTGCCTACACTGGCGTTTTTGTAGATTGTGATGTCATTTCTTGGGTTAACCCTATCTTCAAATGCTTCATATCCCTAAAAGGCTATACAAAATCTAAAACTACAGACTCAATCCTATTTCTCTCAATCTCTCTGACATGAATGTCTCAGCTCCTCTGGCGCCACAGCACATTGTTGCCACGTTTTGCACAGCACGTGGCACAATATGTTTCAGGAACAAGACGCTTTAACTATTAAGGCTTTTATTTAAGATCAATTTAAACAGGATTATGCAAACATTGTCTGTTTTTCATAGGGTTAACACAAAGAGTGAATTTATTTATCTTTTTTCTTTTGTTCACTTGTGTTTCCATAGCGATGGCAGAGGCTCATCAGGCAGTGGCGTTCCAGTTCACCATAACGCCAGAGGGGATTGACCTGCAGCTATCGTATCAGGCCCTGAACCAGATCTACCTGTCTGGAGTACGATCCTGGAAGAAACGAGTCAGCCGCATGAGGGTGAGGATGATGGACAATCCGTGTGTGTGCACAGCAACACAACAACAGGAGGACGGCTCCCTCAGTTCTTTGGCCATATTGGCATTCGCCACTTTAAGCCTTTGTTTGTGCGTGTAGGGATGTCGTTAGTGTCCCGTGGGAGCGGAGTGCTGAAGGCCCTGTTACAGGGTGTGAATTCCAACCTGTATATGTGAGGAATGATGACCTCTTTCCTAACATGCACTGACATGCATTTCTGCCTCTGCTGGGGTGACACGCACACACACACACACAGATCTCAGATCTCTTCACTAAGCCTGTCAGGTCCATGCAAGCCAACATTGTTGTGAGATCAAACTTTATTCAAACCACCAAAAATGTCCTTTTTTGTAGTTAGGATTTGAATGTTTACAAAGATACCAATGTGGAATTATGAACTTTTGGCTCTGACAGGCAGGCGGGCTGGTGGGTGAACGTTTGGCCCAGGCAGTAAAAGAAGGGAAACATGTTGGACTAATCACGATGCCTGTCTTTTCTTTTTGTGCGGCAACAGAACAGAGTGATCAAGGGAGTGTACCCTGCCAGCCCTTCCTCCTGGCTCTTTGTCGTCATAGCGATTCTGGCCACAATGTATATGCGCTCGGATCCCAGCATGGGGCTCATCACCAAGATACAGCAACATCTGCCACTAAGGTATACACACACACACCGACTCCAGTTAAGAGTCGATTTGAAAAGGATGGTGTCGTTGTTAGCCAATTATATGCATTTAAAACATTAAAAGAACACTCAAAAGGTGTTTACACTTATGAAATCTTCTCCTCTGACGGTCAAACGCCACGATGTCGTGATGGGAAACGCATTAATTCTCACTGTTATTTATTTTTAATGTCTAAATTGGCAATGCAAAGCAACTATTAGCTCCAACGTCTAAAGGAATGACTTCTGTAATGCTTAAAATAGAGCTAAACTGATAAAAGATATTAGCTTATTGTAGATCTCAGTATCGGGGTATATATTGCCATTAAGTAATGAGAAATTGCAGTCTGTCCCCCAGTTTATTTTTACACCATAAAATGTTCCGTTTATATAGTATAGTGTCTTGGTCACACACTAAAAAAACCCCCCAAAAAAACAGATTCAATGGGCCAATTTAAATAACATGTTATTGGCTGATATCTCCTTTTATATCATATCATCCAGCTGAAAGTTAGAGCTCCGCTTTAAAAGCCAGCCTGTCGTGTAACAACAGTCAGGAGGAGAGCAGATTTTAGGTTTGGCTGATCCAAACAAACATAACATCTTAGCATAAAGCTGAGTCATTACGGAGCGGTGTGGGTGTGGTGAACTCTCCCCTACTTCCTGATCTGTCTATTCACTATTCACTAACCGTAGATTTAGAGACATATTCTGACTCACTGTTTACCACATAGACAGACACACACACACCAGCCACCCTGATAATAATAATTCTGAAATGAGTGGTTGGTTGAAAATTGGACGATGAGGCAACAAGGTGTGTGACGCACATATAAGAAATGGAGGTGATGGAGGCTGCAAACGGTGGCATTCCCTCTTGACTCGCACAGCCAGCTGAAAGTGACTGCAAATGTTTAAAGGCCTGGTAGCCGACAACTAGACATGTGCTCTTTTCCACATTTAAATCACAGGGTTTGTGCAAAGTCTTGAAAGTTTAGAAAATGCTTAACTTTAGCGACCATGTTTTTTTCAAGGTTAGAGATGTGCTTGAATTCAAATATACTCCTTGGAAAATATGCTTGATTTTCAACATAATTTGGTGTTTCATCATCTACACCACACTCATGTAAACCAAAAATCTTTTTTAATATTTCAAATTAAACAATCCCATCGAATGCGCACCCGACCGGGGCTAGATTGAAGTGCTTGAGAAGCTGTACGTACCCTGAAATCAACATGGGGCCTTCTGTTTATGAATATTTGGACGTCTCATTGCTTTATTATTATTTTTATAATAATAATAACAATATTAAAATAGCTATTATTCCACTGCTGCAGGATAAAAGCAGAGTGTTTAACCGTCATCCATTTTTTAAAAGTCTGTTTCACCATTGGTCCACACCTCCCACCAATTAGAATCAAGTATTTGCTGGTAAAAGACATATAATAATGCATACATGGAATGATATTATTGTTGTTTAATCGTTATACCTTAAAATGTTTTCCTCCTATTCCCATATTTGTTTTGATTTCATTTCATGTGTATATATATTTTCAGTTTATTACATTCTAAATGAAATTTATATGCATATTGCTATTATTGTATGGGTCTCATTTTGTTCTGCTATGCATATACCACATTATACTCATTTTTTGTTGAGATTCTGTTTCTTTCTGAAACAAAATCTCAAAGTCACTTCCTCATTGAGCCAGCAGATGCTGCTGTTGTATTTTGGCAGTGTGTACTGCTACTTTGTTTTATATATTTTTAGTGTTTTTCAGGGTTCCCACAGTCATGAAATTCTTGGAAAAGTTGTGAAATAAAAAACTTTTTCCAGACCTGAAAATGGTTTGGATTTAACAGGATGTTTTGGAAAGGTTTTAAAAATGCATTGTTTTGGCTTTTGTTTAAAATGTTCATTAAAAATCCCAAAATACTTTCCTTGTATCTGCGTTTGCAGGTATTTGGCAGTGGGAATGTCTGAAGTTGGCAAGTGCTGAGAGAGAGAGAGAGAGAGAGAGAGATTCAATGGTTAAACATGTTTGGGAACCCTGGTTTTTGTACTTCATGAGCTGTACTTACTGCATTTGTACCTCTGTAAATAGTTGTAGTTGCATAACCAGTAACTGTTCCTCCCTCCACGCAGCCTCCATGTCTCGCTCACTGCCCAGGGTCAGACTCTGCTGTCGGCGCTCGTCTTCAGCACTCTGCTTTGGCTCTCCCTCATCCTGGCGCTCAGGTTCTCCCTGAAACTGCTGCTCTCCTACCACCAGTGGATGTTCGAGCAGCACGACCGAATTTCCAACACCACCAAAGTCTGGGTGGTAAGCCAAGCTTCTACTTGGTATCACAGCTTCCTCCGGTGGCCGTCTGGCAGAGACTGTTTTAAGTCATGGGACATGATGTTGACTTGAACTTGGTTTAGTGGTAACAGCATGGTATTAAATCTGACAGCATGCAAGGGATGCTTTAAAAAAGCAGAGGCCATGATCCACACGGTTTAAAGACCACTTTATTGTTACAACTTTAAAGAGTCTCTAAAATGTCTCATATGTCCCTATTTTATTTTTAATTTTTTTTCTTCTGTTTATCTTAGACTCTTCTGAGGTTATTTTCAAGCAGGAAGCCTCTGCTGTACAGCTATCAAACCTCTCTGCCTCACCTGCCTGTTCCTGCCATCAAAGACACACTGAGCAGGGTGAGTGCACACACCTGTACACATGCCTAAACCTATATTCATGTCTGTAATGATCTAAATGAAGAAATGAAATGGCAGAAATTGAAAATAATCTCATAACCACAGATTTTGACTGATGCTGTTTTCTCTCTCTCTCTCTCTCAGTACCTGAAGTCAGTGCACCCTCTGTTGACTGATCAAGAGTATAAACGAATGACTGAACTGGCCAACCACTTTGAGTCTAACCTGGGAAACCGCCTGCAGCGCTACCTGAAACTCAAAGCCCTGTGGGCCACCAACTACGTATGTTGTGAATGGTTTGAATATTTTTGAGCTTGAAGAATGAGCGCCTCTCAGTCCCAGTGGTGACAGGGATTGTATTTTAGCCAGACCTTCATGCAGTTAAACTGTTAGGTGTGTTCAAAAAGTGTCACTAAGCTAGCATTGAGTGATGCATTAAATCGGTAATAAAAGTAGATGCAACCTTTTTATGCTGAGGTATAAAAACGCTTTCTGTAACCATAAAACTGTTGAAAAGTAGGTTAAGTAAAAAGGAGTGGAGCTGTTGTTTTGTCCGGTCTAGGGGAACCAAGGCGCAGCATAAAAGAGATAATGGACCCCAAGGATTGACCAATGCCACAACAGATGCAGTCCAACAGGAAGTTATTTATTTATAATGCCAGGGTAAAACTGATGTCAGGGAGACTACAGCCAAAATTAAAGCTGCGAGCAGCGTTGAGCGGCCCTCCTACAACTGCACACATCGTTGCATGCAGTGTCCGCCGCCCCTTGAGCGGAGGTTCCCAGCCTCACGGGCAGCATGTCAGACTGTGAAGCCTGTGGGGGGGGTGCCTCTTGGACAATGCACGTACGCCTTTTTGGTGAAAACTCTCAATTTTCACTGTAAGGCATCATCAAGTTCTTAAAGCTTAACTGGCCACATTTGAGGTTCTTCTGCTCATCCCACTGGGAGATGTGATTAAACATATAGAGACAGTAACTTCCTGTTGTCACTAGGTGGCGCTATGACTTTGATTAAAAATGGACCCCTACATGTGTTCAGGGTTGGACTGTCATCAATCGTGACGAATATGGAAAAGAGTTTTCAGTTTCATTATTCATGATGGTACATCAGATTTTGCCGCCACGGAAAGGCCACGCCCCTTTGGTCAAAACCCGTGATTATCACTGTGAAGCATCAACGCCTTAAGGCTTTAGTGTGCAAATTTGAGGTTGTTGTGCCCAACTGCCTTGGAGTAGCACGTCAGAGTATAAAGCCTTACCTTAGGTGGCGCTATGACTGTGGATGATGATATCATGATATATGAATTTGGTGTCTCTTGGACAATGTACAGTGCAGATATAAACCACTTCCTGTTTCACTGCGAAACGCATAACCCCCCCTCGAAATGGCATAAAATGCACAAAAAATGTGAGGATTATGCTATATTAACACTGTCGAGGCCGTTCACCCGTTAATCACAGGTAGATGAGTCCTCTGTTGATCACTTACTCTGGAAATTGGGAAGCTTTAAATAATTCTGATCAAAACAAAGTCAACGTGAACAGCTGGTAAAACAAAGTGACAATATACATTGATTGCTGTGGGTGTAAAGGAACTTTGTATGCATTTGTAATTTCATGTACAGTATATTCATTCATTCATTCATTCATTAACCATACTGCTTATCCCGAAGGGTCGCAGGGGGGGGGGGGGGGCTGGAGCCAATCCCAGCTTACAGTATAGTAACAATTTAATTGTGATGATAAAGGCTTCGAGTACCTTGAAAGTGCTTGCAAGGTGCTTGACAGCTACTCTTACAAAGCCGTATGAACCCTATCTAGACTGCAACATCTTTCAGACTTGGCGTCTCTGCAAATTGTACCATTTGGGATTTGTGCACATGTTGAACATATTGAAACATTGTTTGTCTGCGTTTAGTGCAACCCTCTTAGGACTTAACCAGAACCTTTGATGGTGTACCGCATTCCCTAACGTGGTTGTACATTTATTTATTTATTATTTTTTTAACTGTCCACAGATGTCTAATGCAGTTTACAAGAAGTGTTTCAAACAAACAACTTTAATGCTCCCTTTCGGTTTCAGGTGAGCGACTGGTGGGAGGAATACATCTATTTGAGGAGCCGAGGTCCCCTAATGGTCAACAGTAACTACTATGGCATGGTAACCAGCTGCCTTTTCACAGGGTTACAGCTTAGAAAAAGAGCGTGCTGAATCTTATACAGTATGTGTTTACATCTGGTCTTTCCGTCCTACCTTTCTTCCATCTCTGACACTTCCTGTCTTTCCTTTCTTAACCCGTCTTGACAAGACAGATAAGAGTGATATAATTTACTGTTCCTCATTATGTCATTTTAAAAGCATAAATCTTGAGACTATTTTGGTTTTAATTCTGATGTCCTGTGTGCGTCATCCTCCAGGACTTTCTGTATGTGACTCCAACCCAGGTGCAGGCGGCCAGGGCAGGAAACACCATTACCGCTTTGCTGCTCTACCGCCGCAAGGTCAACCGGGAGGAACTCAAACCAGTAGGCCAAATAACATTTCTGTTTTGTGGAAGGATGGCATGTTTCCAAGGGGTCTGGAAGCTCTCAGGAATTTCCCAAATTTTTACTAGTGACATGTATGCAGATGTTGTGTAACACTCCACCAGAGCAATGAGAAAATACTCTTACATGAAGGAACTTTCTTGGTGGTTGCACAACTTCCAACAGAGTATAAATTTACTGTACTTGAGTAAAATGTATTTTGCAATAAATCTTAATTAAGCCAGTAGAGCCAAACGGGAAGAAAGTTTTTTTTATGGTTGGATTAAACTTTCATTCAGAATAGTCTACCACTGGCAGTATTTCTATTTTTGCTGCAAATGTTGTGACGACACAGAAGGACATTCTTGGAGAACATGAGTTAATTGCTCTTATATTTCCAGAGCTCCCTCTCTGTGAATCCTAAGCTGTCGACACCATTGGTCCATATTCAGCAGCATTAATATTTAGCCATGCTAGCTCTGTGGATGGTAATGTCAGTCGATCGGTTGGTTGGCCCATCACGTTGGTCCACATTAGAATATCTCAACACTATTGCATGGATTGCCATGAAATCTGGTTCAGATATTAATTCTTCCCAGACAATGAATCCTCCTAACGTTGGTGATCCCCTGCCTTTTCCTCTAGCGCCACCAGGAGGTTGACATTTGTGGTTTTGACTGAAATGTCTCAGCTGTTCGATGGATTGACATTTTACTCAACGTGTTCATGTTCCCCTCAGGATGAATTGATGGTGATATATGCATGTTAGCATTGTCATTGTTAGCATGCTGACATTAACAATGCTGTGCATACAGCCTCACAGAGCAGCTAGCGTGGCTAGTTTATCTGTAAGTTTTGGTAAGCTGACACGAGGCCAGAAAACTCTACAGCTGAACAAACATGTTGCCTATGAACACTTGTTAGTTCTCAATAATTACAGAATCATTCGTCATGTGGTAGTGAAAAATGGACAGAAGAGAAATTGAATTTTAGATGTTAAGTTTATTCAATTTCTTAGTTTAGTTTCATTTCAACATGCTATATTGGCATGAATGCCATAAAATGTATATCCCTAAAGTGTGGCCTGCTGTCATGCTTGTATTATGCATTAAGTATAACGGTCCTCTTTTCTAGTCCGGCAAAGTGAAACAAGCATTAGAATAAGAGAGCGTTACATTAAAGAATCTATATTATGTGTGTGTGTGTGTGTCAGAGTCGTGTTCCAGGTACTGTCATCCCTCTGTGTGTCGCCCAGTGTGAGAGGATGTTCAACACAACACGCACACCAGGAATCGAGACCGGTAAAACACACACACACACACACACACACACACACACACACACACACACTAAAGCTGTACACACTCTACTACTGCAGAAGCTGATGTTTGCACACTGTGCTAATCTTCAGATGTCTCAGAAAGCACACATAAACAGCCTCATCCTTCCCTGATCCCAGGAAAATACACTTGCACAGTAAAATGTGTTATTGTTGGAGCATTTCAGGCAGATGGTGGAAATAACTGAGCCAATAATCCTCCCATCCTCCACAGATGTGCTCCAGCACTGGCAGGACAGTGAGTTTGTCGCTGTGTACCACAACGGTCGCTATTTCCGCCTGTGGGTGTACCGGGCAGGGCGGCTGCTGTCTCCCAGGGAGATCGAGTACCAGATCCAGAGGATCCTGGATGACCCTTCACCCCCGCTACCTGGAGAGGAGAAACTGGGAGCTCTCACTGCTGGAGACAGGTAGGCGCAACGGGGTGGGCGTACGCTCCGGCGTGGTACACTAAACAAGTCGCACTAAACATATTGTTAAAATATGTTTAGTGCGACTTTTGAATTTAAATACATTTAAGAGTTACTGTATTCAAGCAATGCAAGTGTTACCAGCTTTTGAATGATGAAACATTAGACATATTATTCATATATTAGACATTCTTTATTTAATAAGGAAAAATCGAATCTTCTATTTCAGTAGCTCCATAGATTAGACATTCTTTACAAAAACAAACGTGTATTTTATTTGGGGCGACTGTGGCTGAGAGGATAGTGCGGTCGTCCATTAACCCCAGGGTTGGTGGTTCGATCCCAGCTCCCGCTACCCGCATGTTGAAGTGTCCCTGGGGATCGACGCTGAACCCCGAGTTGCCCCCGGTGGAGGCCAACGTGGCAACTGTGTCCCCGTCGGTGTGTGAATGGGTGAATTAGACTACTGTTCTAAACTTAGATTACTGCTACAGCGCTTTGGGAACCGTTTCGGTTGAAAAGCGCTGTATAAGAAAGAAAAATTAAAATTTTTATAAAAAAAACAAAGTATAGCATCAGGATCGGGCAGTAACACGCCTCACCACCAGAAATCAAAAGTATAGATCTGAATCTAAAAACTTTGGTTTGTTTAGGAACCAATACATGGCTCTGATGCCGTTTTATAGACACAATGCTGTGGTGTGTCGGATCACTGGGTGGCACCAGAGTACACAGACCTCACACAGACCTCTCACAGATGGATATGAGCACAACACAGGCCTGTGCCTGTGTTGTGCTCATATCCATCTGTGTTCTGCTCAGCAATTAAATTACTGGACCGTAATTTGCTCAGCAATTAAAGCTGAGCAAATTATGTCTCCAGAAATCAAAATCAAACACAACGTCAAACATGACCAACAGTAAAAAGTAAATTACAGAACAGCTTTGCCAAAACAGCCATAAGCAAAGAAATGAGAGCAAAGATGGGTATTGGCAACAGGACACTGTTAGACAATAACACTAAGGTAGATCAAGCAACAGGCCAGTTCAGCATTATACAAGTTGTATATTGACAGACATTTGCGCCATGTCCTTAGCTGTCTAGAAAAGGATCAGTGTTCCCTGATGTAGACTGGTACAGAATTCCGGTCATGTGCTGCTTTAATTCAAAAGGCAGATGAGTGAAAGCAGATTTACTTAGTGGGGTAATGCAGTTTTGTCTTGTAATATAATTTAGATTTACTCGTTGCCTAACAAAGCAACTGGGTGGGGAAGGAGCCATGCCATGAATAATAGAGATAACAAAGCAAAACATGGACTCCTTAGACTCATTTGAGAAATGTATGTTGGCAGTGTATACGAAGAGTCTGTTTGTGCCAATCCCTCCCAGGATCCCTTGGTCTCAGATGAGGAAACAGTACTTTAGCTCTGGTATCAACAAGCGCTCACTGGATGCCATCGAGAGGGCAGCCTTCTTTGTGACCTTGGACGATGAAGAGCAAGGCATGAGGGGAGAGGACCCAGCCGGGAGCTTGGACCGCTACGCCAAGTCCCTCCTTCATGGAAAATGTTACGATCGGTGAGGTGCACATAATTAGATGAATGAGAAACTGAAAATATCCACTGAAGTCAATACTGAGTTGTACCTTTCCTTTTGAAATTATCCATATTTATCAGTAAGCGACCTACAACTCCTTTTTAATTGATATGCCTAAAGCAAATTTAATAAACATAAGTGCAAAATACCTTATACATTGGCAAAGTTTGCCTCGAAGGCTTTCTGTCAAAAGCTTTCTCTAGCGGAGAAACTGTGCGGGGCTTACGGCCCAGGAGACCAAGATCCACATGTAAACATCTGAAAATGAAGTTTCCTGTGCCTCGTCACAAGGGCAAAAAGTACTAGACTTGCCAAGAAGTGTTTGATCCATGTTTTTAATAACCTGGGGGGGGGAAATGAAACCCGTGGCTAAATATTTCCCCTCAGCTATTTACATCAATAGAACATTAGTGTTGGAATATACAGTGTATAAGTACACATTTCATCATTAATTTATTTAATTCTTGGCTGTTCTGTTCTTTCTTCTCTCACACCTCAGGTGGTTTGACAAATCCTTCTCCATTGTGATCTACAAGAACGGGAAGAATGGGCTAAATGCAGAGCACTCCTGGGCTGACGCGCCGACGGTGGCTCACCTTTGGGAGGTGCGTGCGTGTTCATCGGTTTTTGCGTCTCACAAATGTGAATTTCTGCTGACCGGCATTTGCAACCGTAGGCTGTTTCTCATGAGCCAAGGAAGTGAAATTCTCAGAATTGTACGAGACACCCTTTTTTCCCAAGAAGCAGTTCTTTTGAAAAAGAGCATCAGAAAAGGAATTTGGGGGGGGGGGGGGCCGTACAGATCACGGTGCTGTTGCATCACCATAGCTTCAGACCGCTGCAGTGAAAAGATCTTGCAGGATGACAGTATGAAACAGACAAAAGAGAAACCTCTGAAATGTGTGTGCACATCATGTAATATGAGACGCATACACTGATGCAAGAGCACAGGCAGTGGAAACGAGGCTTGATCACTCACTTTAGCAGAATAAAATGCAGTACATGTCCTCTGATGCCGTTTGTGGCTGATTTTTCTAATGGAAAATATGGCAAGTTTAATTTTCCTGCCACCATGTGGGCATGCTGAAGCAGTGGGACTCTACCGTGTATTCTACATTAACCCACATACTTGTTTGTGGGAGGGGAATTTTTACTACTTATGTTATCTATTCCATTGTCAGTGGTCTACTGTGAAAAGAAGTACATTTATAAAGAGACTGACGCCCATGTGTCTGAGCTCTCCTGCCAGTAAACAGCTCAGGATGAGAGAAGAGGCCAGTGTAATGCCTGGGCGTTTATTCCTCCACAAGCGTGGGCTCTGTCTGCAAGCAGCAGCTCTGTCCCTCCACTCTGCCAGGTCCTCCCGACACGAGTCCAGGAAAGCCCCGAGATACGTGCAAATGTTTTGCGACAGTAGAATATTTATTAATAGACTAGTCATAGGCAATTTTGGTTAGTTTTATTTTGTTGTGTGTTGTACGGTCTGCGAGGTATACAAGTGTTTTTGACAACAGTGTTTGGTGGCTTTGAGGTGAGCGATATTACGACTGTTTCTGGCTAGGGGAAGGTTTGTTTTGGTCCGAAATGCTGGTGCCAGCGAATATCGTGTGTATATAAGGTAGAACATTTTTAAGTATCAAATACTTTAATAAATACTAATTAAACCTTATTTTAACAGCACGTCTAATGCAAAGAGATGCAAGGCTACACAAAAACAAAACAATATATGAAATACAAATACAGAAAAGAAACAAAGAAAAAAACAATTTCTGCATTAGGACACAGCCACTGGCTGTGGCTCGGACCAGACACGTAGCCATGGCAGCAGCTGGTCACAGTGTAGCACGGAGGTTTTTAAAGTGGGAGGGGGGGCTCCAAACATTATCAAGGGAGGCTCAGTGACGGGAAATGAATGAATATTACATTAGTTATCAAAAGGAGATCATATGAACCGCCTAAGAGTGTGTGTGTGAGTGATTTGGTACAGTTCAGAGATACAGTAGTTTGGGGGAATTCAGAAATAAAGGCCTCAGGACAGCCAGAAATAAAGGCCTCAGGACAGACCCTTTTTTTATGTCTGAAGTTATGTCAAACAGCGCTTGTCTGAGAGGAGGTCCCCAGTCTCAAAATTTTAAAAACCTTCGGTATAGGAAACTGTGTTAGTGAGCTTCTGCTAGTTATGCTAACATTGAGCTGCTATGATACAGAGTTGCAGCTGAGCCAGCCACCGCAAAGGCTGCGCCCACTGTCTATAACTAATACACGCTCAATAATACTTAATAATACATCTATGCTTTGTGCTACTGTCAGAGCTGTTTGGACCAGAGGGAATGGAAACCTATTGCAAGGGAGAATAAAAAGTATGTATTAAGTGACCTTTTTTTTTTTTTTAGGATGTAACTGTAAATATGAGCAATGTGTCTTCTCTTCTCCAGTACACCCTGGCCACAGATGCCTTCCAGCTCTCCTACACTGAGGACGGGCACTGTAAAGGTGAGGTGGACCGCTCACTGCCCCGACCCCAGAGGCTGGCCTGGGACATCCCCTCAGAGGTACATACACCCTGCAAACTGTGTGTCTGCTGAAACATTCAATCCATTTTTCAAATCATTACAGAGGTTATCTCAGGGCACGCTTCATAGAGCCGGTCTAGACTGTGCTCTTTATAATATTTATTAGCAGAGACTCAACAATTCCCACCATGAGCAGCACTAAGACACAGTGGCAGAAAACTCAAGCAGAACTAGACCCAGGCTCTGGGTGGGCAGTCGTCAGCCTCAAGTAGTAGGGCTGAAAGACCGAGAGAGTGAGAGGAAAAGAAAGACAACCAAAACCCCCATGCATTACAAATTGCTTTGGAAAAAGTCCCACACAGATAAAATCTCTGGAAAGGGGAAGCTTGTGTTCCAAACAACATTAACTATGAAATACTCAAATGTAACAACACCCCCACAGATGCAGTGTTGAAGCTGTTCACACATGATGCAAAGGGCTCATTTCCACCGCTCATAAGAGTGGGGACAAATCATTGCATTGTCTCCTACTGAACAAGGGCAACAGCCTCGAACTGTTTTACTCACCTGTAAATCAATTAGCCCCCGGCCCAGAAAGGAGTCCCCTGACTAACGGCGTCCAAGAATAAAATAATAGCCAAAGTAGATTACTATGTTATCCGGGCTATTTTATTTTTATTTTTTTGATTATTAACAGGAAGAGTATCTACTGTCAGAGATAGAAAGCGGAGACCGATCCTAACCAGGTACATGCTCAGTGACCGCATACTGGCAGTTGGAAAAAGGAAGACAAAAAGTCATGGCAGACAAAGAAAACAGAATATGGTCACTGGTCGACAGGTGTGGCCGGTTGTTGCCCAATGTCCAAATAATTGGCCAAATTGTATTTTGATGGTTCCACGGGAGAAGAGCTTGATAGCTGAAGGCTCTGCGCAGTGCTCTAGTGGGGTAATAGGATACTATAAACTCTCTGATATGATGCTGCCTGACCATTAAGGGTTTTATAGGTGAGAAGGATTTAAAATTTTATTCTGGATTTTACAGGCAGCCAGTGCAGAGAAGCTAATATTGGCGATATATGATCTCTTTTCCTGGTTCTTCTGAGTAAGCGTGCCGCAGCATTTTGGATCAGCTTTGTTAAGGGACTTAAAGGACTTACTGGAGCAGCCTGATAGTAGGAAGCTGCTATAGTCCAGCCTTGAGGTAACAAATGCAAGAGATAGGATGTTCCTGCTGGAGTTATCATTGGCTGCGGTCTACATACTCGTCGTTTATTTCTTGCAAGAAAGGTGCTGAATCCTCCACAGAGTGTCTGTCACACAGCAGTCTGCCAGAGTAGCCACACCAAAGTGCCTGTGTCCAATCTATTTATACACATAGCCAAACCATCAGGAGAGGACAAGTAACCGAGAGGGAGAAGGCCTCTGTGTCTGCCAGGCTACAGAGCCGAAACAACCAACGTCGTGACACTGAGTAAACAGTCGAAACAAACATCTGTCGCATTCAGTAAAACATGATGCTCAAGGATCAAAGAGATAATTTCCCATCACACTCCCAATGGACCTGCTTGTGTACAACTGGCATTACGTCATTTATTGTTCTTTAAATCGCACAGAGCAATAACCAACTTCCTCTTTCCATGTTATTTCTGCGATAACTGCCCACGTAGTCCCGGATGTCAGGCTTTTATGGCAACCTGTTATGGGTGGAACGGTACACATTGTTACTGAAAAATGTCAGTATGGGTGTTTTTGTTTTCTTTTTCTTTTTTTGCACGCTGGTTGTCGTGAGAGCAGTATGAACACGGAACCTTGTCCGCATGGGTTTGATAGTGGGCCACCTCCAAATATTGGGGTCACAGTATCAAACCGAAAATACAGACGTCCCTAAAGGCCATTGAGTAACAACATCCTCAAAATCATCCCGGAGTTGTAGCAGTTTTTGCCTTTATTTAATTCTTTATATTTTGACTTTCCTATATTGTGCCCTACCTAAGGTAAATCAGAGTAATGTTTTAAATGCCAGAACATGGTGGCAAGTTAATTTTGTGAGTGATCAGTCATTCTCTATTAGTTGAAACCAGCCTTTCAGTTTACTTCTACTTCTCAAGTTCAAGTGAACATTGTATGCAGCTGAACCTTGTCTGACAACGCAATGGTGCTTGTAGTCAAAAACAGTGGTGAGCTTTTACATCTATGAAAGGAATCTAGACCACATAAGTGGTTTTTGCAACAGTGATTATCTTGTTTTAGTGACTGGGGTCTGTCTGCAATCGTGGTGGACGAACAGCAGACGGTGATAGATGTTGCCAATCCCAAGCGACGGCAACATCACGATGAAGTAACATGAGAAGCTCTAGAAATACCAAGGGCTGAAAGAAGAGAAAGAGGTGGCTGCGACCCCCAAACTTGGAGACTGGCTCCAACAGGCTCCAAGAACAAAATCTGAGATCTCTGTCCAAAAGAGTGCAGTCCAAGGAACAGCTAAGATACTGTGCATAACCCTCAAAAATTTTTTTTTTCTTCTTTCAGCTTATCAAGCTCCCGTATAAAACATTGTACAGTAGAGATGCTTGTGATCGCATTTTCTGGATTTATCCTGCAGTTCATCTACTTGCATGCCAGGTTCCTCCTTTTGTGTTTCTGCTGGCAAACATGTATGCATGCATGCATCTTCAGTGCACATGATTAAGCCACTGAAGCACTGAGCTAGTGCTTGTCTTGGAAAAGTATTTGTTAATAATTTATTGATAATTGCTACAATAGCAACCTCATTGTGAGAGCAGGCCAACAAACTGGTTCATTGGCAAAATTCCTCCCAGTCTTTGGACATGTTGGGACACATATTCTGTTTGTTTTTATTTTTTTTAAAAGAGGCATTTTCTGACAGGAAGTGTCTGCCACATTAATTCAACCAAGAGAAAAATAGGTATGTAATGACAAAAGGGAACTCGGTGTATAAAAGGATGTGTATTAATAGATTCATGGTTCAATCTATTAATACACAGCGTAACAAGAAGTGGTGGGTGATGGAAAGACTGTGTGTGTTGAACAAGCTACTGTTTGCGTTTTATGTTTGAAGCATTCATTCATTAAACAGACTGCTTATCCCGAAGGGTCGCAGGGGGGGGCCGGAGCCAATCCCAGCTAACATTTGGGCGAGAGGCAGGGATGTATGGCCAAATAAACCCAATACATCAAAAAACCTCTGACATCTATAATCTTAAAATATCACCGAAATTTGTCGCTGTT
>JAVQJV010033539.1:0-14167 GCA_036024995.1 Gadopsis bispinosus
TGCTCATTTATATTATACGGTGGCAGTGAGAAAAAGCTCCAGCCCAAACTCAAAGTCATTTCCTAGGCAAAGTACAATGCTAAGTCAAGCCTGATCAGCCCTCGAAGCGAGACAATGGACCCAGAAACATAATCTGGGGACAATGACTTAAAAACAATTGAAGTAAATCAAGAGTGACCGGGAGCACTTTCCATGAGCGCGTGTGTGGGGGTCTCCATACAAACAGGGCTTTGTTTAAACAACTGCACTTAATGCAAATTAAGAGGCCCACTGCAATGCTTAGTGGGCCACTGCTGAAGACACACACACACACACACACACACACACGCACACACACAAGTTTAGTTTAGTTACTGTCAAAACTGTTAATCTGTAATTTTAGACAAATATCCGCAAATATGCTGCCTAAAAAAGTTAAGTCCATTATTAGATCAATAAGATCAATAAGAGTTTGTTGAATTATTTAATCAATAAAATACTGAAAAATGGCCATCATAATTTCCCACCTTTTGGAGGCGACATCTTGTTTAGTCCGACCAACAGTACAGAACCCAAATGTATTTCATTTGCCAACGATATAGCCTAAAACAGCAAAAAGCAGCAAATCGTCACAAGTAGCTGAAACCAGAGAACGTTGGGGACTGGCCTCACACATTGGAAAGGTATATGTTTTAACATATCCCAGTTAAACCGTTATGAGCTGGGAATCTGACATGAACTGGGAATCCTTCCTGAGTGGCTGAGTTCTGCAAAAACTGTCTGCTCATTTAAATCAGGGCTTCAAGCATTACGGTTTACCGTAATAGATACATAACTTCTTTTTAATCTGTAACTATGTATTGGCTTACTTTTGCTGTTATTGTCTTTTAAATGCAGTTTCTCTCAATGTATTTGCTTGTTCGTCTTTAAAATGCAATTGTAATGTTTTCTTAAAATGTCTTATGTTTAATGTATTTCTACTTTGAACACACACACATCACTATGAAATATGTACATATTTGAACCCAGGTCTCATCACAAAGCGAGCAGTGGTGTGATGAAACAGGCAGCTTCTGGGAGTGGGATCTTGCCCTTTTCGTCCTTGCCGTGTGACTGACAAACATGTCTTTATGACGTTTGAGTGTTTCCAGGCCGGTGCATCCCTGGTGGGCGGCGTCTCTACACCGTTTATATTCAGCATACAAATGGCGCATTACCTACAACGCTCCGCTTGTGTGACAAGAAAACAAAGCGCCGCGAGTGCCAGACAATAGACAGTGCTCAACACATGGCCTGGCTGAAGCAGGTACTGGACTGTCTCTGCCAACCGCTCGCACTCTCCAAAGATGGGCAGGAATGATGGTTGCATACAGCATTACTGGCAGCGATACTGTCTCTGATGCTTGTTTTTTTTCCCAGCAAGTACATTTTTTTATATAGCACTTTTACAATTTTACAGTTACAAAGTGCTTCGCATACAAAAATAGCAATTAATAAAGAAAGAAAAGTTAATTGCAATAAAAACACAGCACAAGATTTATAAAAAGGCTTGCCTATAAAGATGGGTTTCTGGAAGCCGCTTAGGACTGTGCAGAGATTCATCAAATCTGACCAATTAGGAGAGAAGATTCCAGAGGGTTGGGGCTAAGACTGCAAAGGCGCGATCATCTATTACGTGCTGGTACAACTCACCCTCAGTAAGCAGCATTTCAACACCTTCAGCCACACTGCCACCAGGAGTGGCTGGATATATGGATAAAGTCCTCTACCACGATACATGTTTTAATATCACAGAGAACGTAAATTAATTAGAAGTCAAATATAACCAGACAGGAGTGACTAGTTTTGGCCAATACAAAATCCAGTATTACCATAAAGCAGTCCTGCTCAATGCTCCATTATAGTAAAGTGAATTTAAAGGGATAAATACCACAGTTGAAACAGTGTGTCAAAACAAATGTAAATTATCTCACACTATATATTAGAAAAGTTATTAGTCAATCAAGTAGTTGATCAATAGAAGATTAATCTGCAACTGTTTTGATAATCAATTAGTCGTTTGTGTCATTTGTCAGGCAAAAATCCCCAAATATCTCTACTTCAATATTTGGGATGTGCTGCTTTTTCCAATTTAATTTTTCAACTTTATTTATTTAACTTATGTATTTATTATCAACTGCTGAGATAACTAATAATTATATATTTATTTATATAAATAGCATATGTGACAAGAAACTATGTTTGCGCTTCAGACAATGTCACGTTGGGCTTTGGGAAAATCTATTTGACAAAATTATAAGATTACGTGACAAAACAATTGGCAGATGACATAACTATGAAACGAATTGTAAGTCGCAGCCCTGGTTTATATGGTCCTGTCGGTCCCGCCCTGCCCTTCACTGCTCATCGTCAGCTGATCAAAACTCCATTCACAGTGAGACCTGCTGCCCACACAGTTTTGATGCTGTGCAACATCCAACATGCCAGTATGAGTCTGCAGATGCTTCTGTTGCCTTCGATTTAGGTGTTTATCCTTGCATAACATTAAACCTTTTAACGTAAAGCTACACATATTGGCAGTGATGTCAGGAAATGGATAATTCCACCTGATTTAAGCTTATTTATTCTGATTAATATAGACAGAATATATATATATACACACACAGTATATGATAAAATAACAAAATCAGTGCTGGCAACGAAAGAGTTCTTACTTCTAACAAACGCTTTACAGTATATGAAAGAGGCTGCAAAATAATCCAATGTGGTGTACATCAGCTGGGAAATGCAGGAAGTGAGCAAACGCCAAAGAAATCATGCTGGGCCAGTCTTTTAATGCACTACCACGGCCTGTTCACTGCTCTGACTGGCTGGCAGTCAGTCAGACACTGACCTGTGGCAATGCAGCACAATCTGTCATCTGCCTCTATTGACTGAGCCTTCATTTTAGAGTGGGAGCAGCTTGCAAATAAGCAGCTGCACTTATTAAGAGTTTTGTGATCTAATATGCAGCCTGTAAACCCACCAGGCCCATTGTTACCCCAGTAGAGGCGGGACTGGAGGACAGAATACAGTTATCATATTGTCTTGGTACATACGGAGATGATGCTTGAGAGATGCTGAAACCGTGTCCCTCAGTGATCAGTAATCCTGGTGTTAATTTGTGCCCTCTTGGCCAGGAGGAGGGGCTTTGTTATTGTTTTGGTGTGACTGCACTGACTGCACTGACTGCTGCACTGACTGCTGCACTGACTGCTGCACTGACTGCACTGACTACTGCACTGACTGCTGCACTGACTGCACTGACTGCTGCACTGACTGCTGCACTGACTGCACTGACTGCTGCACTGACTGCTGCACTGACTGCACTGACTGCACTGTGCTGGTCGGATACGCATGTTAAGTAGGTCAGTATTACATGGACGACAAGGCTTAACCTCATTCTGCGGCAACGCCGGCCGTCGACTGTACAGCGTGCGTCGGATAAGGGAAGCTGTTCGCAAACATCCTCTCTGCTTCGGGGAAGTAATCGCCAGTTTAAGCAATAAGAGGTGAATGCCTGGAAAAAACAAACAGGGAACTGAACTAAGCACGTTGAGTTGCACTGCTGGGTATGCAGCAATGCAACTAAACATCAAACACAATGTATTTAACGGGGTTAGAACCACGAGTTCGGATTTGAGAAATGTTGTTGTTTAAATGGAAACAGCTTTTGATGCACGGAGACATTCCACTGAAACCCTGGACTACAAAACAAAAAGGTCTGGACTGACCTGTTCCTCCAATGAACAAGTTTCAAAGTTTGAAAAACACGCTTTAATATCTTAGCTGTGGTCAGAAGTGCATTATTTTGTTACACATTACATCTTAAATGACACGTCCATTTTTGTGTTGGCAGTGTACACAGAAGTGACTGAAAAACACAACCATAAAAGAAAAAGATCTATGTCAGTTTCATCTCTCTGCATCCAGTAATAAGCTTAGCCTAGCTTGGCACAGAGACTGGAGGCAAGCAGGCACTGCTAGTCTAACCCCAACATGACACAACGCCTTCCTTCCAATTTCAAACCTGTCCGATTTGCATTTGAATCTTGTTGTTGGTGCGTTATAGTCACAAATCCATTCCAAGAGTCAGTTGGGTTTTGTCTACGGACTCATGGCAGAGCTCAAACCCAGCAACCCTCCTTCACTGGATAGCGTCTGTGTGGGCCAATAAATAGATCCAGTGTTAACCGCTCCTAAAACCACAACGTGTTTACA
The DNA here is from genome assembly GCA_036024995.1 of Gadopsis bispinosus. Lineage (NCBI taxonomy): Eukaryota > Metazoa > Chordata > Actinopteri > Centrarchiformes > Percichthyidae > Gadopsis > Gadopsis bispinosus. The sequence goes on from JAVQJV010033539.1 coordinate 4,240, forward strand.
CCCCTATTTAATAGATATAATGGATACAAATCAATACAAAATGGATGTAAAGGATAGAATGTGCAGATGTAAAGCTTGAGAGTGGTCTCCCACTGTTTCCAGGCTTTGTGCTAAGCTAGGACAGTTTCTGACAGCAAACAAACAAATGTTCCAAAGTGTCAGACTATTCCTTTAAGGCAGAGTGACACAACACAAACGCACACATGTTCAATGGTAGTCTAGGCCTCTCAGTGAATAAAAAAATAATAACACATTACTGAAAGCTCACACAAATGAATAACTAAGAAACATTCAATCAAAGGGCAGAATCAGCACTGTACATCTGTGCATCTGTGCATCTGCACTGAACACCGAGCGACAGATGGGGGGGCAGTGCAGTAAAGCGCTGACTGCAGAGTCTCCTGAGTGTGGCCATCAGTCAGGACTCAGACATGTGGCTCTAACCCTGCAGTCCTGCAGTCCACTGCTGCTTTCTGATGACCGCATCCGTACGCCTGGACGGGAGCGCTGCTGCCTGAAAGTGCTGTGGATTAAACTTGAGGGGAAAACACAACACTTATTGTGTTTTCTCTAGCAATTGTGCACAGTACCCACATTATTATCAGCATACAAAATAATATCAAACAGACACTGCAATCGATACAGGCTAAAGATATAATGATGCTGCATCCACTGCAGTGCAGAGTGACACATGATGCTGAGGTGGAAACATCTGCACCCGCAATCAATATTTCATTACAGACTGTGGCGCCTTCTGTGCTGTGTTGTAAAAAGAAATGCCTCACAGACCGTGCCCCCAGGAGCTGACCCAAATACACTACCGATACAACTGTTATGACAGATACAAGTGCTTTTTGTCAAATATCGGCATGACCTAACCCAACTAATTGGGTAAAAGTATGTGTCCGTTTTTACATCATGTGATTTGCAGAACAACTGCAGGCAGAATGCCACATTAGAAGAGGACTAGAGAAGGACATTAATCTCAAGCTGAGAGAGAGCTGCTAACCCTGAAGGAATTTCATTAGTCTGGGTCTCAGTGAACTTCAGTGTGCCTGGATAGGGTCGATTTGACAACTGACGATTTAGCAATATTTAGCAATAATTATCAGCCGACGTGCGACTGCCGCTGCTTAGGGAATTACCCAATATTAACACAGCTGATCCAGGACATACTGGCGAGTATGTTTAAGGAAATACCTTAACAACTACTGGATGGATTACCATGACATGTCGAGGATGAATGCTAATGAATTTGGTGATCCCCTTTCTTTCCTTCAGCGCCACCGTGAGGTTGACATTTACGGCTGAGAAAGTAAGCAGGGTTCGAGCTCCTCTCTCAAGCAATTCAATTCAGTTTTATTTATATAGCGCCATATCATAGCATTATCTCGGGGTGCTCATTCTCATAGAGCAGGTCTAGACCGACTCTTTATTTACAGAGAGCCAACAATTCCCACCATGAGCAGCGCTAGGCGACAGTGGCGAGGAAGCAGAAACCGCGAGCAGAACCAGGCTCTGGGTGGGCGTTCATCTGCACTGTCCTTTCATTTTTTATACAACTATTCTGCCACTTTTCATGCTTACAACAGAACGGCTTCCAGCATAGACTGTCTGAATATGTATGCCATTATCCCCATATTTAAACAATATCACACCCCCCTCCCTCCTCCATAATGTCCAGCTTTTCACCTCATCTTTGAGTGTGGCAGTATAGAACAGATATAAGTACTTTAGCTTTCCGATGTGGTCGACAACAGTAGTACGAACTACCTCTTTTCTAGCATACCTGGTCCTTGTTCTGCATTTGAGTGTTCACTGTCACCCATTCATCATCACTCATTTACCCAAACCATGGCTTTTATGCCTCCATATCTCGCATCCATCACACTCACCTCTACAAAGTAAAATGTGAAGTGGCACAGGATTCCATGCTGGTTCACTCAAATACCATGAGTGCTGGAAGAAATGGATTCTGACTATTACACTGAGTGCTGTGTATCAGTGTCAAGCACAACTACATTTAGCAACAAAAAAAAACTATTTAAGCCTTTGAAATTAGTCCCAAAGACAAGGCTGCATATCATAGCACCTTTGTAACAGCAAGCTTTTATTTGCCAGATGTTCAGTACATCCTTGTATGGCAGGACACTAGTTCACACATGCACACAAACACTGTTCAACGCTGCTGTTAGCTGCACACAATCTTTCAGTGAGCATAGGTCACGCTGTTATCAGTAATTCTTGTGAAAGGTGAGTTAATCAACAACCTGAAGCTCTGAGCTGAGCTGTGCTTGTTTGTAGTGATTGGCAGTTGTTTCCCCATTTGATGTACCCACCGGGATCAATGCAGTTAAAGGCCACGGCAGGTCGTTTAGCAACCTCTACTTCATATTCCAGCACTGAGACTCGCTAGTGTCATCTGAGGGCAAAGCAGAGTTCAAATGCAAAGTACACGAAAGCAAACCTCCAGTGCATTTAAGCCTATGACGTTCTGCTGCACAGCATTTTGCACTTATTCTCCTTGACATTAGATGCATTCTGTGCTATGACTGTAATGGCAAACAAGCATGAACTCATGAGTTTGTGATGCGAAACAGGTTTTATCTTGAAGTGAAGTCTGAAATCAAGTCTGATCCAGAGTTTGAGGAAATGTAATGCTCTTCACTCAAAAACACAACTTGCATTCTGCGTCTTTGCTCTTCCACGGGGTGCTTCCACATGTATAATACTGCCGAATGACTATGCACACTATTTGCTCTACGCAGAAGGTCTTCGAAGAAGCAACCGATGCAGAGTTCTGACATTTACGTTGATGTTTAACACAGCTGAAAATAAGTATTCTATTACAGTCAGCCCTAGCTGCTGGAAATATACCCTTGTGATGCCATGTCATCTATATTTGGCCATATCCAGACAAATGCGCCACCACACAACAACGGTGACTCAGAAATGCAAGGGACTTTCTTAATAGTGCTAGGTGTATGTGCACACGTTACAGAGGCATCGTGCACAGATCCAGATCTCGGGTTTTCACACCACAAGAGGGCCTTTTAGAAGAGAGCCCTTCTGACGTTGAGCTTTTTATTGTGCTGCAGGTACATAATGCTGCCTGTTGGCATCAGGCATCTGCAAGTGAACGCTCCTGACATCATAAATGGCTGAAAACAAGAATGATGGAGCAATTTCATGAAGGAACACTGGCTTAGTCAGCTCTTCTCGGAGTATAAATTAGAGGGTCTGTCATTGAGCCTGTAGTACAAATTAACACTAGAGGAAGCTAAAGGCAACAATCAATGCTGCTGCTCTCCAGCTCCTGTTAACCCTGTGTACTTTTGGAATTGGGGCTGGTTCCAATTAACCTGATGAGCCAGATGATTTGTTGCACAGAACCATTGGCGAAGTCGTCCTTGGAAACAGTTTGGAGAAGGGCAGGCACTTTCAAAATAATACTTGGCAGGTGATTGGATGAAACATCTGTCTATCACAGGCCGGGAGAAGAGTGAAAACCTCTTTTGCGTTGAGAAAAACCTTCAGTGCCGTTCGTTTATCGCCTCTCAGTGAAGAAAAACTCTCCAGTTCTGATAGAAGTGATGCTATAGCTCTATATAAGACGTTCCCTGAGATAACATTGTTATGATTTGGTTTATTGTTCTGGTTTATCTGACCTCAACCCGATCCAGCACCTTTGGCCGGTACCAGTAGTCAGGCAACAAGTGGTACATTCCCATACATCCCCTGTAAATTGTTTTTGGAATGACATATTCAACAATCAAACATGACAGCAGTGTTCAAAGCAGCGTTCAGATGTCTACATACGTTGTTCAGGCGTCAGCATATTTTTGGCCAAGTAATGGATTGTGTCTCATCTTCATTGTTTTAATAGTTTAGCTACAGTATCTGCAGCTTGTTGGCTAGATGTGGAGGTTCTGAACATATGAACTAATGCATTGAAATTACTGTATAATTTATGTTTTCACTGTCATTGCAGGGTTCCCGTAGCAGTGGACACAACTAAAGCACTGACTGGCTCTACTTCTATTTCTATTACTTAATGGGAAAGACAAACCTAAGGCAGCAGGCTGGGGGGTAGGAAAGCTGGCTAATCTGTGCAACTCACAGTAATAAGCTCCTGAGGGGGGCTAGGTTCGGTTAGCAGAGTTAGAAGTGGGCCGGCTTAGCTCAGACTGTCTGAGAAGGACTGTATTAGGTGCGTTACGGTGTGAAAGCTTGAAGCCCTGAAAATACCCTCCTGCCTCCACCTTCACCTACATCCCACTGAGCTCTAGACACAGCATTTTAGGCTTCATAAACATGAAAGAGGCATTCTGTGTTTCCAGCGAAGGTGTATTAGGGTTTAGCTTATGTAAACCTACACTGTGACATATTTTCCAGAGCATGACAACACAAATCCACAAAAGCACCAGCATTCCTTTCCATGGTTAGAGGCAGAAGGTACACCCGCTATTTTTACCACGTTCCTAACCCACACACACGGCTCCTTTTCCAAGTCACAGCTCTTGTGACTTGCGGAGACTCTGCATGTGAGGTCCGCCGTGATTCTGCACGGTTATGGCGTTCTGATGAGCATAACGTCTCAGGGCATCTTGTGTCTCTTTACGAGATAACAGATAACACTAATTCACAGCAGAGAGTCCGTCTGGGCTTGGCAGGCCACAGCACTTCTTCACAGCACAAATCTTCCAGAGTCAGTGGCTGCGGTCGAATCATCTTCTTTGCTCACGAAGGTTCCTAACAGAGCGAAATGACCTGGAGGCATCAAAGTGGCAGCCATGATAGGAGCTGGTCAAATTCTCCAAATGCCAGTGAAAGGTGCTTCAAAGCTTCCTTTCTTGTCTCCTATAGCATATGGTACACTGGACCATCGTTTATCAGAGGACAGGAGATAATGCTGGCCCACAATGCCACATTGCAACAGCAACATCTAAAGCAACCACGGCAGACCCACGTCGATAACATCTGCCATCGCATAATTACATACCCTAGTGTAAGTGCAGGTTGTCTTTTCCGAAGTCCTTATGAATTCTCCTTAAGCTTTCCTTGACCTCATGACGTTTTCCATCGAGGTCAAGGAAAAGTGGTTAGAAAAAGACAAGAGGACACCATTTTTGTACTATATGACTGCAGCCCATTTCTGGCTTTGTCCACAAACCCACTACCCATATACATACAGGTAGGCTACATATGAAAGACGCCTGATAATATTCACTAACTCTCAAAATAAATCTAAACCGTCTAATAAACACGATTAATTTCCAGGTTCAGATCACAATGACACAATTAGCCGTCCTGTTCTTTCCGTGCTCTGCAGAATGCTGTGATGGGCTGTCAGTCAGTCTGAGGTCAACCCATTGGTTCCCATGAAGGCTTGGTTATAACAGTCAGAGTTTGCAAGCTTGTGTGCTTGCACGGCAATTTAGCATGGTGTTGATCCAATCATGCACTTGCATGCAAATACGTCCAATCACGTGCTTTATATGCAAATCAAGTTCAACCAGTGTCTGGGGCCAGCAGCAATATTGCGGTAAGACACTCAAATATCAAATACAGAGGTGTCAACACAAAACAATGTATTAAACCTTCGATCATCTGTAACTTTGTACCTAAACATGTCTAATTCTAACACTATAACTGAACTTAGCCACAAGCTAACACATGAAGATAATCTATGCTTGGCTGCTAGACGGCTTTGTTATCTCCATCTAATCACATGAATTCTGAGCAAACGTGTTTCAACAGGAACATTAGCATTCATTTGGAGTCGCGTTTCAGGCCATCAAAGGAAGGAAAGTCCAATATTCACTCTCCTTTTAGCTGTGGTTTGATCTCCACCACCTCCCGAGAAGAATATCTGGCTCTTTAGCTGCCAAATGCTCAGATATGTTCACCAGCTAGTGGCTAACTGTGTCTGTCTGCTGTTTGGTGCTGAGCAGGTAGCGTACGACGGATTGATCAGAGCTATTTTACTGATAACAGCTGCTGGAACCTGCTTGATGAGAGCCGTGAGATGGAACCGAATCGTTAAGTTGCAGGCTGTAAAACTAAAAACAATGAGCTTATGCGACGCTAAAGGTCCATTACCTATAGACCTGAGGGAAATATTAAGATATAATTGTCTGTGGAGTTCATAACTACAAGCAACCCCTTTCATAACACAGTCATGTGTCTTAAGGTTAATAAAAAAAAAAATAGATACTTGTTGCAGCTTTAAACCCTTCATATGCAGCGACGTACACTTTCCAGACAAATACAGCATAGAAATGATCCGTGTCTCTTCAATTACAGCACGTAGACACAACAAAAATGCACCTCCACCACGGCTACCATTCCAGAGGGTGTTTTACTTCAAGTGAAAAGCCCAGAGGAAGCAGCCTGACCTGTCGCAGAGGTGGTTCACTGCACCGAAGGAGTCGCAGGCGCAGGGCAGGCAGCCGCTGGTGCCATTGGTGAAGTGTCCCTCCTCGCAGTCCTCACACTGCGGGCCGGCGTAGCCCGGCAGACACGCACACTGGCTGGTGTTCCGATCACACTCATCCGGATCCAGAATCCCCTCAGAACCACTGCTGCAGTTACAAAGGCCCTCTGGGTGGACAAATGGGGGGGGGGTCACAGTGAAGGTGAGCAATAAGAAATACTGCATGAGATATACTAGCAGTGGTATAACTATAAAAGTCTGAACAATATATATGAGATATTCACAATTTATCTGACTTTATATGATTGATATTGTATATGATATGGATTTTGACCAATGACAAATTGACCGATTATCCATTTAGCTATGCAAAGGGCTATTTAAAAAGAAGAAAAAAAGATTAAAGTAGTGCTGAAACAATTGGTACTATTAATTGATAGACAGAAGTGTGACTGACAAAATTCTAGCAATAGATTAATCATTATAAAGCAAAAGAATTCTACGGTTTCAAATGTGATCATTTGCTGAGAGCAAGCAAATTAAAGACGTCACCCGTGAGAGGAAATTGTGATGGCTTTAACATTTTATAGAATAAACAGTTACAGCTGTGTTTATGCACTTTGTGCACGCTCATGCACTGATTTTTACCAGCCTGCTACGAAATAAACAAAAGTCCGGTCTTACCAATACAGTTTAATTGCCCTACGGTCCTATTTACTTGTCACGTACACGTGTGGTCAGAGAATTCTGCGGGTAGCTACACTACAGAAAAAGAAAAGGAGCTACATTTTCTTTTATTAAAAACTTGAAAATGCTCAGTACGTATTTCCATACAGTTAGAATGCGTGGTCACATTAGCGCCAATCTCTGCAAATTATTTCACTTTACTTTGTCATTTTCAGTGAGCATGATTAGTGATTAAAGACCACACTGGCATCAGATCTGTTTTATGCTACTTGATGGTATTTTGTATATGGTGAATTCACACCATGAAGACTTATGTTGGTCTAAGACAAAGATGGTAAACCTGGTAACTAGTCCTGCTGTGTTGCCGATGAAGGCTGTTGTACTAGGGCTGAACAATTCATTGAAATATTTCGAAATGGCTACATGGCCGCGTGAAACATCCACATCGCAGGAGCTGCAATTTTTTGATAAAAAGATTAAACGTGTCCCAACGTACCATTATAAATTAAGCATTGTGGTGCTACGGAGATGCCCCGGCCTACAAATCATATTCTCCAGACGTAAAGGCAGTGCAGTTCAAACTGGTGCACTTCAAGAAACCAGAGGATATAACGCCAGACGTGTGGATGACCCTGCAGAGCACAGAGTAGCAATCTATTATTCATCTGATCTCAAGTTAGGTGTGGCGAGCGACGGCTGAATGCCTCACTATAGGGCTCCATTCGGTGTTCAGCAGTCAGACGGGAGAATAGACAGATGAGAGGTATGGGAAGTAAAAAAAAAAAAAAAAGTTCCATTTATGCACAGAGATTGCACACAATGCTACCCTAGCCCTAACCCTCAGCTAGCAGTTAGATAAAGAGCAAACCACCGCTGAGTTCTAATGGATTCCTGTCCTGGCGTCCCACTCAGTTTTCTGTTCCTCTTCCACGGTTGCTTGGACTTTTATGTAACTAAGAGAGGCCTGTGGTTATGCAAGCCTGTGGGTTCAGACCCTTTTGTTATGGCGACGTCCGCTAGATAGCAACTGTCGGCCCTGATCAGGCCCGAGAATGTGTGAGAGCCAGTGAATGCGTATCACCTCACACTCGTACGGTGCAGTTCATCCCTGAAGGCAGGCCTCTTCTGATTGTGGGATAAGGGTGCTCTGTAAAGTCACGCAACAGGTTTGATGTAGATTGGAATGGACCTGTGTGCGGTGGCGAGAGAAGTGGGGGTGGGGTGGAAATGGAGGCAGAGTTCACCTCTGTCCCGTCTATCTGACTGCTGTAAAGTGGTGTGACAGCATGGCTGGTATTCAGACACCGGCAGGCTGTTTAGAACGAGTCCAGCCTCCAGACTCCTCTCCTGGCTGATTTACCGCTTGTCCGTCTGTGCTGCTACAGAGAAAACCACAGCGGCGGGGTTTCCCCCGCACGGAAACAATTACCGTGCTTTCAGTTTTGGTTGGAGCGTCAGAAAGCACGCGGAGATGTTTCAGAGACAGGAAAGGCTCAGCCATGTGAGAAAAGCCGCACCTCATATCTGTCTGCGAGGAACCTGCCGTGCCAGAGAACGTATGGTGGTGGCTGGGCGAGGCGTCAAGCCAGGTGACGCCTTTGTTGAGGTGATATTGTCACGTGACTGGCCTTTACACTAGAACAATGAGTGCTGCCTGGGGTTACCACAGATGCTTTCAGTGGGGCACGTCGACGCTTTCAAGCACGCTCTCACTCGTCCTGACTGTGATTTACTGGGTTCCAATAAATAACACTGAACTGTTGTAACTCAATCCATCTGCAATACTGACGCAAAAAACACACAGACTCATATGGGCGTGTACAATGTTTATCTGTCCCTATTTTTTATGGTCGGCGTTTAAAATGTCCGAAAATGGTGAAAGAATGCCGATGGCCTTTTCCCAAAGCCCAGCGTCTTCATGCCGCTCAGTCCAACAGCCAAACACGTTCAGTCTACTGTCGCACGCGGACAAAGAAAAGCAGCAAGTCTTCACACCGAAGACGCCGGAAACAATCGCCGTTGTCCATTAACTTTTAGCTGTTCCCGCTCTAAACCGATACGCGTATATTAATCTCCAAGAGGCAAATCTGGGCTTCATCGCGCGAGACTTTAAGGCCATTCAAACAGAGCAGCGATGAAAAAGGTAGAGCTGCTCAGAAGGATGTCAGCACCAAATTAAACACATCATTACACAAAAGCATCACGCCTGACTTTGGATATCTTGACCTGGCCACTCAATGCGCAAACCATACAGTGGGTGCCCCCCTCCAACCAGTCAGAACGCCCGCACTTGCTTCTTTCTTCCAAAAGCGCTTCCATTAAATGAGGAGTCATCCGGATATTAGAAGCAGCCATTTCTGACCGCAGTACAGCAAAAACAGCCAGTTTATTCAGCAGTCTAATCCTCCTCCTATCGCTGAGAGGAATGCGGGCGGAGTTGTGCTGAATAAAGGGTCAATGTAATAAACTGGACTGGACTGGACCCCCTGGTGTGAGGGCCCTATATCAGTCAGAAGACGAAACGTTCGGGCTCGTGGGCGTCGAGAACGTGGCAATTTCTGAAAAGAAAAACAACCTCATTGTCTGATAGACAAATAGGAAAAATGAGGATTTTGCAAACAAGCCATCGAAGCCATTTTGACTTGGTATTATTCTTAAACGTCTAATATACAGGAAGAATTAACAAGCGCCATCTCCTAATGGGGAGACATTTACTTTATTCAACTACTTTAACATCTTTTGTCTGGTAAAATCTCCTATATTATTGTATGTTTTTTTATTATTAATACATATATTTTTTATTTT